>CAUYLG010040227.1:0-59209 GCA_963573385.1 Cacajao melanocephalus | reverse complement strand
TTTTTTTTTTTTGCACAAAAATAATCTCGTACTAACTTGTTATAACTTGCCTGAACAGGATCTAGTTTGAGGCACTAAAATAAAACATCGGATTGAAAAGAGCCCTTATCAGAGCAATGTGAATTCTAAAATTGAAGCAAGAACAAGCACCAAATTGATGGTGAGGCTTGGGTGGAGGAATGACGAAATCACTGATGTTTTACAAAAAGTTGACAGTGCCCCAAAGAAATCGGCCAATTACAAATAGATAACTTGTTTTGAGAACGGACGAGGCCGGGCGTGGTGGTTCATGCCTATAATCCGAGCACTTTGGGAGGCTGAGGTGGGAGGATCATTGGAACTCAGGAATCTGAGACCAGCCTGGGTAACATGGTGAAACCCCATCTGTACAAAAAAAAAATACACGAATTAGCTGGGCTTGGTGGTGCGCATTTGTAGTCCCAGCCACTCAGGAGGCTGAGGTGGGAGGATCACTTGAGGCTGGCAGGTGGAGGCTGCAGTGAGCTGTGATTGCACCACTGCACTCCAGCCTAGGGGACAAAGTGAGACCTTAGCTTGAAGAGATGAGACCATGTTGAAGGTGAAACCTCCTCTGCATACCATACACATCAATTTTTGTGGAAAAAAATTAAATCTGTTCATGCCTTAATTAAAGAGGACTTATAAGGAACAGCAGAAACAATAGCCAATACCACAGACATCTCAATGGGTTCAGCTGACACAATTCTTTTTTTTTTTTAGACATGGTTCTCGCTCTGTTGCCCAGGCTGAGTACAGTGGCGGGACCGTGGCTCACTGCAGCCTCCACCTCCTGTGCTCACACGATCCTCCCACCTCAACCTCCGGAGTAGCTGGAACTACAGGTGTGCATCACCACGCCCAGCTAAGTTTTTTTATTTTTTGGAGTGATGGGGTCTCACTATGTTACCACACTGGTCTTGAACTCCTGGACGAAAGTTACCCTCCTGCCTCATTCTCCCAAAGTGCTAGGATCCCAGGCTTGAGCCACCTCGCCCGGCCTCAGCTTACACAATTCTGACTGAAAAATTAAAGCTGAACAAACTTTCCACCTGGTGGGTGCCAAGACAGTTGCACCCAGATCAGCTGCAGAAAAGAGCAGAGCTGTCCAGGGGAATGTTAATCAAGTGAGATCGAGATCCTAATGCATTTCCTTGAAGGAGTGTAACAGGAGATGACACATGGCTTCCCCGGTGCAATCCTGAAGACAAATCCTAATGAAAGAATGGCTGCCAAGACAGGGAAGTGGTCCAGTCCAGGCAGAAGCACACCGGTCGAGAGCTAAGGTCATGGCAACAGTTTCTGGGGATGCTCAGGCATTTTGCTTGTTGACTTTCTGGAGGGTCAAAGAACAATATCATCTGCGTATTATGAGAGTGTTTTGAGAAAGTCAGTCGAAGCTTTAGCAGAAATATGCCTGAAGAAACTTCACCGGACAGTTTCTCTCCAGCATGACTGCGCTCCTGCTCATTCCGCTCATCAAACGAACAATTTTACGAGTGTTTCACCGGGAAATGATCAGGCATCCACTTGGCAGTCCCGATTGGCTCCTTCTGAGTTCTTTTTGTTTCCTAATCTTGAAATCTTTAAAGGGCACCCATTTTTCTTCAGTTAAGAATGTAAAAAGACTGGGCTGGGCATGGTGGCTCATGCCTGTAATCCTAGCAATTTTGGGAGGCCGATGAGGGTGGATCACCTGAGGCCAGGAGTTCGGGACCAGCCTGGCCAACAGGGCAAAACCCCATGTACCAAAAAAAAAAAAAAAAAAATACAAGTTTAGCCAGGCATGGTGGCACATGCCTGTAATCCCAGCTACTCAGGAGGCTGAGGCAGGAGAATCACTTGAACCCGAGAGGCAAAGGTTGCAGTGAGCCAAGATCATGCCACTGCACTCCAGCAACAAGAAGGCAACTCTATCTCAGAAAAGAAAGAAGAAGCTGGGTGCGGTGGCTCACAACTGTAATGTCAGAACATTGAGAGGCCAAGGAAGGAGGATCACCTGAGGTCAAGAGTATGAGACCAGCCTGGCCAACTTGGCGAAACCCCGTTTCTATTTAAAAAAAAAATACAAAAATTAGCTGGGCATGTGGTGCACACCTGTAGTCCCAGCTACGCGGGAGGCTGAGGCAGGAGAATGACTTGAACCCCAGAGGCGGAGGATGCAGTGAGCCAAGATGGCAACACTGCACTCCAGCCTGGGTGACAAAGCGAGACTCTGTCTCAAAAAAACAAGAAAAGAAAAAGAAAAGAAGAGCAGGCTGCTGCTGAAAAGGGTGTGACCAGGAGGAATTTCAGGGCGAATGGACTGCTCCAGCTCCTGAGTTCACTGCTACTCAGCCTGAGTTTGCAGACTGGTCTGATGGCATGCAGGTGACCTCCTCTGTGCCTATCCAGCAGTTCCCTACTGAAGACTGGAGCGCTCAGGCTGCCACGGAAGACTGGTCTGCAGCTCCCACTGCTCAGGCCACTGAATGGGTAGGAGCAACCACTGAATGGTCTTAAGCTGTTCTTGCAGGGGCACTTAAGCAATATGGAAATAAGGTTGATGGAAAATAAACACGGTTTCTTTTTTTTTTCTTTATTTTTTATTTTTATTTTTTTCTTTCATTTTATAAACATCAGTTTCTAAAAAAAAAAAAAAAAAAAAAAAAAAGAATGACCACCAAGTATTGATCAGAGGCTTGTCAAGAAGAAAGAAACCACATGAAGTGTTTCAGCTAAGAAAATTGAATATAAGGATCGCAGGCCTGTCCAAAAACAGGCTAGTCTTGAAGGCACTGGACCGTGTGGCTGGACCTCTGAGGAGGGGCTGGACCAGGGCCAGGCACAGGAGGCCACGATGTATTCAGTGGAACATGGGGTGGAAGGACAGCTGGATGAAGACAAGATCCCTCTCTGGGTACAGAGTCATGTGGAGAATGGGTTGGCTGAAGAGTGGGTCAGCCTGGGGTACACAGTTCCTTCTCTGAACCGTGGGCAAAGCAGGCTCTAGAATGCGGTTGAGGCATATCAAATCACCAAGGGGAAAACAAAAATCTGCCAATTAAACTATGACACATGATCATTTATAAGACATCCTGATTTCCATTGAAAAGGGGTGGGGATCAATGAAAAATGGTTTTATTCTTGAATAGGAGAGTATTTATGGAAAGAAAATAAAAAATAAATAAATAAACAAAGTTTAAAATTAAAAAAAGGCTGGGCGTAGTGGCTCACGCCTGAAATCCCAGCACTTTGGGAGGCCGAGGCGGGCGAATCACCTGAGGTCAGGAGTTCAAGACCAGCCTGACCAATATAGTGAAACCCTGTCTCTACTAAAAATACAAAAAATTAGCTGGGTGTGGTGGTGGGTGCCTGTAATCCCAGCTGCTCGGGAGGCTGAGGCAGGAGAGTCACTTGAACCGGGAGGAAGAGGTTGCAGTAAGCTGAGATTGCACCACTGCTCTCCAGCCTGGGCAACAGGAGTGAGACTCCATCTCAAAATATAAAAAATAAAAAATAGATTTTATTATGTGTACAGAAGAATTTAGTGACAAGGATGCCCACCATAGCACTTCTCATAGTGGCAAACCTGCTGAAACCCCAACCATTATGGATGCATTATGCAAGTTAGTGGACAGCCACAAAATATTGTGACTGAAGGGTTTAATTTCCAGAGGTTTTCCTTTTTAGTAGTGTTTTTACTTATTTTTTGCTTTGTGTACTTATAGGAGAGAGAGAGAATGAGAGAGAAAGAGAAGATGAAAAACATTATTAAAGATTTAGAGCTCCTATAGCAGTAAAGATAAAAAAGAAAAAGAAAAACATTATGAAAGTGAGAAAGAGAGAAATTGATTCACTTTTGAGAATCCCCAAGGTTTTGAAATAATCTTTGAAAATGCCTTCAGTCACAATGTTTCGTGGCTATCTCTAAACTTGTGTAGTTAATTTATAATGGTTGGGGTTTCAGCAGATTTGCCATTATGAGAAGTGCTACGGTGGACATCTTGTCTCTAAACTCTTCAGTGCACATGATAAAATCATTTTCTGATTTTACATTTTTTTGTTTTTTTCTTAATTATTTTCTTTCCTTAAATATTCTCCAATAATAAAACCATTTTTAATTGATTTATTTATCTCCCCCAACCCCTTCTGAATGACTTGGAAATCAAGATGTGTCTTATAAATGATTATGTGTCATAGTTTAATCAGCAGATGTTTTTTTCTCCCACGGTGATTTGAAGTAACAATGCATCTTGGCTGGGCGTGGTGGCTTACTCCTGTAATCCCAGCATTTTGGGAGGCTGAGATGGGTGGATCACTTGAGGTCAGGAGTTTGAGACCAGCCGGGCCAACATGGTGAAACCCTGTCTCTATTAAAAATACAAAAATACAAAAAGGTGGCTCACACCTGTAATCCCAGCACTTTGGGAGGCCAAGGTAGGCAGCTCATGAGGCCAGGAGTTCAAGACCAGCTTGGCCAACATGGTGAAAACCCCGTCTCTACAGAAATATAAAAATTAGCTAGGCATGGTGGCAGGTGCCTGTGATCCCAGCTACTCGGGAGGCTGAGGAAGGAGAATTGCTTGAAACCAGAAGGCGGAGGTTGCAGTGAGCCAAGATTGCACCACTGCACTACAGCCTGAACGAAAGAGCGACACTCTGTCTCAAAAAAAAAAAAAAAAATTAGTCGGTCAAGGTGGCACACAACTATAATCCCAACTACTCAGGAGCATGAGGCAGGAGAATTGTTTGAACCTGGAAAGTGGAAGGTGTAGTAAGCTGACATCGCCCACTCCAGCCTGGGTAACAGAGCAAGACTCTATCTCAAAATAAAAATAAAATAAAAAGCAATGCATCTTACCACTGATGGCTTCTTGGATTTGAATGATTACTGTAATAACAGTAAGACTCAGAGTAAACAGCTGCCTAACATTATGTCCCAAGGTAGCTCTTAAAACAGCCCTGAGAGGTAGACACTGTTATTGTCTCCATTTTCCAGATGAGAAACTGAGCCACAGAGTGGTTAAGAAACTTGGTCTAAAGTCACACAGCTAGGAAGCAATGAAGGCGATTAGAACCCAGGAAGTGGCTCCAGGGTCTCTGTATTTTTAAGGTTTCCTGGATATAGTACTGATGAGCATTATGCTTAAGATTCCTCCCTCCTGGGTTGGGTTTGGTGGCTCATGCCTGTCATCCCAGCACTTTGGGAAGCTGAGGAGGGAGTATCACCTGAGGTAAGAGGTTCAAGACCAGCCTGGCCAATGTGGCAAAACCCCATCTCTTCTAAAAATACAAAAATTAGCTGAGTGTGGTGGCAGGTGCCTGTAATCCCAGCTACTCAGGAGGCTAAGATAGGAGAATCACTTGAACTCGGGAGGCGGAATTACACTGAGCTGAGATCATGCCCCTGCCCTGCAGCCTGGGCAACAAGAGTGAGACTCTGTCTCAAGAAAAAAAAAAAAAAAGATTCCAGCCGAACCCAGTGGCTCACGCCTGTAATCCTAGCACTTTGGGGGGCCGAGGCAGCCAGATCACGAAGTCAAGAGATCTAGACCATCCTGGCCAACATGGTGAAACGCTGTCTCTAGTAAAAATAAAGAAATTAGCTGGTCATGATGGTGCGCACCTATAGTCCCAGCTACTCGGGAGGCTGAGGCAGGAGAATTACTTGAACCAGGGAGGCAGAGGTTGCAGGGAGCCAAGATTACACCACTGCACTCCAGCTTGGCGATAGAGCAAGACTCTGTCTCAAAAAAAAAAAAAAAAAAAAAAAAAGTCTTCAATGCTGTGATTTTGGATTACAGTCTTGGAAAACGATAGATAGCAGGTGGAGGGCAGTCACCAAAAAACAAAAGGAAACTATCATGTTTTTGATCCCAAGGGATTGAGATTTCTCAGTAAACGATTTCCTTTCAGAACAGAGAGCTGGAGCTGTGCCCAGGTGGATGTTATTGGGCACAGGCTGTATAAGGTGGGTCTTAAATAAATACCAAGAAAAGGCAGATGTAACTTCCAAAGATGGCTGCAACCATGTTTCCCAGCCCATATATTCCTCTAGAACCTTGATACCCCTTTCATTGAGAAGGGGAATTTGTGTAAGCTCCCCTTACATCTAGGCAGTTTGTGACTTGCTTGTAACCAAGAGTATGAGGCAGAAGTCATGCTGCAAGATTCCAAGGCGAGATAAGAGATAAGGCTGCCACTTTCTTTTCTGTTTTTAGATGGAGTCTCACTCTGTTACCCAGGCTGGAGTGCAGTGGTACCATCTTGGCTCCCTGCAACCTCCACCTCCTGGGTTCAAGTGAGTCTTGTGCCTCAGTCTCCAAGTAGCTGGGATTATAGGTGCTCACCATCACTGGAGCTAATTTTTTTTTTTTTTTTTGAGATAGAGTCTTGCTCTGTCACCAAGGCTGGAGTGCAGTGGCGCGATCTCCACTCACTGCAACCTCTGCCTCTCTGGTTCAAGCAGTTCTCTGCCTCAGCCTCCCAAGTAGCTGGGATTACAGGTGTCTGCCACCTCGACCAGGAAATTTTTGTATTTGTAATACAGACGGGTTTTCACCACGTTGGCCAGGCTGGTCTCAAACTCCTGACTTCAGATGTTCTCCCTGCCTCAGCCTCCCAAAGTGCTGGATTACAGATGTGAGCCACCACACCCGGTCGAGGCTGCCACTTTTATGAATCACTTGTACCGCGGGCTGAAGCTGCCATGTAAGTCCAGCTGCCCAGAAGCTGCCATGATGTGAGGGAGCCCAAACCAGTTCACGTGGAGAGAGAGGTCCACCCACCCCTAGTTCCTTCCCTGTTCCAGTTTCAGCTGCCAAGTGACTGCAACCATATGAAATTCCAAGTCAGAACTGTCCCATTGGGTCCTTGCCAAAACTCTGACCACACGCACAGTCAACAATAATGGGATGACTGTTGTTGTTTGGGGCCACCATGTTTTGGAGTGATTTGTTACCAATCAACAGTAACTAGAAAGAGGGTAGTGTGTGGAGCATAAGGAGCGTGCAGAGAAAAGCAGCCCTGAGAGCTGAGAATGGCCATATAATGACAGCAACAGAAGCTAACATTTTGAATGCCTTCTGTATCTGGGCATCAATTTTCCGTGCTTTTCATCAACTAACTCATTTAATCCTCACAGCAACGCTAGCATATGAGTGCCTTCATTATCTCTGCGTTACTGATGCAGAAAAGGCAGGAATTGGCAAGAATGGAAATTGAACCCAGGTGTGGCTTCGGCAGCCCTAGTGTGAACCACTCGCCTTACCAGTTGAGGAACATGTGACTTGGCTCAGCCAATCTGGCCATTATGGTTTCGCCTTCTGCCCCTCAGATCACAGTGATTGGCTCTGGCGTGAACACGTGACCTGGGTTGGCCCAATCAGAGTTAGCCTCATTACTCTGGGGGAAATATGAGCCAACGGTGTCCTACTTTGCTGTGGGATGTGAAGGAGGTTCCCTGTGGCCAGAGGCTGGAGGCAGCATCTTGGGAGCTTCCACCGAAAAAGGTAAAGCAGAAGAATGAAAAGAAATGGGGTCCATTTGGGTGTGGTGGCTCGCGCCTGTAATCCCAGCACTTTGGGAGGTCGAGGCAGGCAAATCACTTGAGGTTAGGAATTCAAGACCAGCCTGGCCAACATGGCAAAACCCCGTCTCTATTAAAAATACAAAAATTAGCTGGGCGTGGTGGTGGATGCCTATAGCCCCAGCTACTCGGGAGGCTGAGTCAGGAGAATTGCTTGAACTCAGGAGGTGGAGGTTGCAGTGAGCTGAGATCATGCCACTGCACTCCAGCATGGACAACAGCCAGACTCCGTCTAAAAAAAAAAAAAAAGAAGGGAGGGAAGGGAAGGAGGGGAAGGAGGAGAGGGAGGGAGAGCAAGTCCTTGGTGACTTGGCTGAGCCATTGTGTCAACTTTAGCTGAAGCCAGCACAAGTGTGGATTTTCCAGCCACAAATTACCCTTATTGTTTAAGCCATTTGAGTCAGCTGTTCTGTTACTTGCATCTAGGCGAAGCATTAAGTATTTTACAACCAGTCCAGGTGCAGCTGCTCACACCTTAATCTAACACTTCGGGAGGCCAAGGCAGAAAGATCGTTTGAGTTCAGGAGTTCCAGACTTGCCTAGGCAAAAGAGTGAGACTTTGTCTCCACAAAAGAAAGAAAAAATGAATTTCACAGCCAAATCTTTGGCCACTGACCGAGCAGCATGGTTCCCTTCTGTGCCCTATGGTGACCCTTTACTTCCTGTATTATGGGGAGGTCTGGGAAGTCCTGCGAGAGGGACCAGGGAAGCTGGAGTGGCCATGGTGGGGGACCTCATTGGAGCAGCTTGAGGCAGCATGACTTACCACTGAAATAATTCAGTATTTCAACAGTCAAGGCCTGTAATCCCGGCACTTTGGGAGGTCAAGGTGGGCGGATCACAAGGTCAAGAGATTGAGACCATCCTGGCCAACATGGTGAAACGCTGTCTCTCGTAAAAATAAAAAAATTAGCTGGGTGTGGTGGTGCACGCTTATAGTCCCAGCTACTTGGGAGGCTGAGGCAGGAGAATTACTTGAACCAGGGAGGCAGAGGTTGCAGTGAGCCGAGATTGTGCCACTGCACTCCAGCCTGGAGACAGAGCAAGACTCCATATAAAAAAAAAAAAAAAAAAAAAAAAAAAGTAGCTTAGATACACCCTATCAACATGCCCCGCAGACAGCTTGTCCAAGCTGAACATGAGCTTTGCTTGCTGACAGATACAACCCCCTTTTGATGTGAGCCAGTATGAATGGATTTGTTTTTTGCAACCAAGCACATACAGAAAAAAAAAAAAAAAAAAAAAAATCCCCTGACAAACCTGAGTGATGAATCAAACATTTAGGAAATAAATAGCAGTCCAATCTCACTTTAACCGTATGAGGTCATCGTAGCTTCGGGTCAGGCTGAAACTCTGCCGAGATTTTTGACCAAGAGCTCTGCCAAAGGGTCCCCACCCTTTGGCCCAAGAATCCCTCCTCTGGGACACACAAGGAGGTCCGTGGGGGCATTATTTATAATGGGAGGAAATTGGAAACAGCTTCAGCCGCTGGCAATGCTGCCCTTTTGAATAAACATAGTGCAAACATTAGAGATTGTGTTTACTCAAAGATGTTTTAACAGGGGAACAGCTTACATTTTAAGAGGGGAAAAAACAGGGCTGTATAAACAGTTTGCTCACACAGTTATGTAAAACACACACACACACACACATATACACATGTTTAACAAGCTCACACAGAACAGAAAAGACTGAAAGGAAATATATCACAATGTCCACAGTCGCAATTGGCGCAGGACTGGGTGATTGGAGGGGCACCTTTGCCTTGCTATTCCATAGTTTCCAAATGGTGCTTAATGAACGTCAAGCTCTCCTTTGTTTTTGTTTTGTTTCTTTTTTTTTTTGGAGACAGTCTCACTCTGTCCCCCAGGCTGGATGCAGTGGTGCAAACTCCAACCTCCGTCTCCCAGGTTCAAGCAGTTCTCATGCCTCAGCCTCCTGAGTAGCTGGGATTACTGGCATCCGCCACCACGCCCGGCTAATTTTTGTATTTTTAGTAGAGACAGGGTTTCGCCATGTTGGCTAGGCTGGTCTCGAACTCTTGGCCTCAGATGATCCACCTGCCTCGGCCTCCTAAACTGCTGGGATTACAGGTGCGAGCCACTATACCTGGTCCAAACTCTCCTTTTACAAATTTTATTTTCAATTCTTTTTTTTTTCACTTTTTTTTTTTTAAAGACGGGGTTTCACCATATTGGTCAGGCTGGTCTTGAACTCCTGACCTCAGGTGATCTGCCCGCCTCAGCCTCCCAAAGTGCTAGGATTACAGGCGTGAGCCACCGCACCTGGCTTATTTTCAATTCTTAAACTCTTATATCCTGAAACTGTTCAGACACAAAATGTCAAGAGACAACAAGCTTACATATACCCATCACCCAGCTTCAAGAACCATCAATATTTTGCCATTTCATCTTCTTTCCCCTCCCCATTTTTTTTTGAATACTTAAAAATTATGCCCTGTAGTCCCAGCTACTCAGAAGGCTGAGGCAGAAGGATTGCTTGAGCCCAGAAGTTTGAGAACAGTCTGGGCAGCAAAGTGAGACCCTGTCTGTGAAAAAATATGAATAAAAAATAGGAGCCGGGCCCGGTGGCTCACATGTGTAATCCCAGCACTTTGGGAGTCCGAGGCGGGCGGATCACAAGGTTAAGAGTTTCAGACCAGTCTGGACAACATAGTGAAACCCTGTCTCTACTAAAAATACAAAAAATTAGCTGGGTTTGGTGGTGTGCACCTGTAATCCTACCTTCTTGGGAGGCTGAGGCAGGAGAATCCCATGATCCCGGGAGATGAAGGTTGCAGTGAGCTGAGGTCTCACCCTTGCACTCGAGCCGGGGCAACAGTGTGAGACTCCATCTCAAAAAAAAAAAAAAAGCGGGGGCTAGGCACAGTGACTCATGCTTGTAATTCCAGCACTTTGGGAGGCCAAGTTGGAAGGATCACTTGAGGCCAGAAGTTTGAGACCAGTCTGGGCAATATAGTCTTGTTGCTACAAAAAAAAAAAAAAAAAAAAAAATTTTAAAAACATTAGCCAAGTACGGTGGCCAGTGCCTGTAATCCTAGCTATTTGGGAGACTGAGGCGGGACGAACACTTGAGCCCAGAAGTTTGAGGTTTCAGTGAGCTATGATCATGCCACTGCACTCCAGTGTGAGCAACAGAAGGAGACCCCATCTCTAAAAAACAAAAAAAAATTTTAAATTACAGGTGATGGGTATTATGTTGTTTTATTCTTTATTTTTTTTTTTCTTTTCGGAGTCTTGCTCTGTCACCCAGGCTGGAATGCGATGGCAAGATCTTGGCTCACTGCGACCTCTGCCTCCCAGGCTCAAGTGATTCTCCTGCCTCAGCCTCCCGAGTAGCTGGGATTACAGTCATGTGCCACCTCGCCCAGCTAATTTTTGTATTTTTAGTAGCGACAGGGTTTCACCATATTGGCCAGGCTGGTCTTGAACTCCTGACCTCAGGTGATCCACCCGCCTCAGCCTCCCAAAGGGCTGGGATTACAAGCATGAGCCACCACGCCTGGCCTGTTTCAGTCTTAAATATTTCAATGAACATCTTGAAAAGAATAGGGTACATTTTCTTTTCTTTCTTTTTTTTGACAGGGTCTTGCTCTGTTGCCCAGGCTGGAATGCCTTGACACAATCTCAGCCCACTGCAACCTCAAACTCCTGGGCTCATGTAATCCTCCCACCTCTGCCTCCCGAGTACCTGAGACTGCAGGCACACACCACCACACTTGGCTATTTTTTTTTTTTTTAAGAAAGTGGTGAGGCAAGAACTTGCCCAGTGGGCCCAGACCCCCCAAGGGGCAGCGTCAGGCGCGGGGCTCAGCTAATGTTTTTCAAGATTTTGTGTAGAGATGAGGTCTTACTATATTGCTTAGGTTGGTCTTGAACTCTTGAGCTCAACTGATCCTCCTGCATTGGCCTCCCAAAGTGCTGGGATTACAGGTGTGAGTCACGATGCCCAGCCAAGCTATGGTATGTGGTCATTACATAACCACAATGCCATTGTCAAGTCTAACATAAGTAACAGAAATTCCTTAATATCTCCTAAAAGCCAGTTTGTGTTCAGATTTCCCCAGTTGTCTCAAAAACAAATTTTTACAGTTGTTTGGTGTGAATTGGAATCCAGAGAAAGTACGTTCATTGTATTTGGTTTTGAATTTTTTTCTTCTTTTCTACAAACAGTAAAATTTGTGAGTGAATGTGTGTGTGCTTGTGTATAAGCCTGATTCTTAGGAGCTTTTGTTTTTCTGTTGTGTTTAGTTTTTGAGACAGGGTCTTGCTCTCTCACCCAGGCTGGAGTGCAGTGGCATGATCTCAGCTCACTGCAACCTCTACCTCCCGGGTTCAAGCGATTTTCCTGCCTTAGCTGCTGGAATAGCTGGGATTACAGGCATGTGCCACCATACCTGGCTAATTTTTGTATTTTTAGTGGAGATGGGGTTTCACCGTGTTGGCCGGGTTGGTCTTGAACTCCTGGCCTCAAGTGATCCTCCTGCTTTGGCCTCCCACAGTGCTGGGATTACAGGCGAGAACCATTTCATCTGGCTCGAGTCTGAGTTTTGATAAATTCATAAGTCATGTAATCACCACAGTCTGGATTCATGACAGTTTTATTACCTCATAAATTCTCTTGGGCTTTGTAGTCAAGCATATTTGGCTTTTATGTCTCTGCATTTATTGTTCTAATGGGAGGAAGAGCAATCGAGGGAGGTTGTTTAAGGGTTGGAGTTATTCCAGATTGGGTGGGAGTCCAGGAGCAAAAACCCATGATTAGACAGGAGGAGACCTGGGCTACAGGCCTGCCTTTCTGCTTGGGCCTTCCCCTCTCTGAGCCTCAGTTTCCCCATCTGTAAGGTGGCTACAGTGAGAACCCCGAGAGTTAACAAAGGCATCCAGGAGGCTGTCAGCTGTGGCAGCTCTTTCTTCTTTATTTGCAGCCTCTGAGGCTGAGTCATCCTGACCCAGGCACTAGCCCTGCACAGAGCAGCCAGCCCTCCCGGTTGCCTCCCTGCTGCTTCCCTGCAGACAACTGGACACTGTGTTCTGAGCTTTATTGTTTATTTTTATTTTATTTATTTTTAGATGGAGTTTCGCTCTTATTGCCCAGGCTGGAGTGCAGTGGCACAATCTGGGCTCACTACAACCTCCACCTCCTAGGTTCATGCGATCTCCTGCCTCAGCCTCCTGAGTAGCTGGGATTACAGGCATGTGCTACCTACCACACCCAGCTAGTTTTTTATATTTTTAGTAGAGACCAGGTTCCTCCACTTTGGCCAGGCTGGTCTTGAACTGCCAACCTGAGGTGATCTGCTGGCCTCGGCCTCCGAAAGTGCTGGGATTACAGGCCACCGCACGTGGTCTGAGCTTTATTTTTAATTATTTTTCATTTTTTGAGACAGGGTCTTACTCTATTGCCCAGGCTGGAGTGTGGTGGCACGATCACGGCTCACTACAGATGTTCTAGGCTCCATCGATCTCCCACCTCAGCCTCCCAAGTAGCCTTGGGAGTAGAAGTGGGTGCCACCATGCCTGGCTAATTTTTTCATTTTTTGTAGAGACAGGGGTCTCACCATGTTGCCCGGGCTGATCTTGAACTCCTGGGTTTAAGCCATCCTCCCACCTTGGCCTCCCAAGGTCCTGGGATTAGAGATGTCAGCCACCACACCCAGCCTACATTCTGTGTTTTCTAGCTTCGGTAGCACTCAAATTCTCCCCTTCCCTTGGCTGGGTGCAATGGCTCACATCTGTAATCCTAGCACTTTGGGAGGTCGAGATAAGCAGATCACTTGAGGTCAGGAGTACAAGACCAGCCTGGCCAACATGGTGAAACCCCATCTTTACCAAAAATATTAAAAATTAGCCACATATGGTGGTGCATGCCTGTAATCCGAGCTACTTGGAAGGCTGAGGCAGGAGAATCGCTTGAACCTGGGAGGCGGAGGTTGCAGTGAGTGGAGATCATGCCCCTGCCCTCCAGTCTGGGTGACAGAGCCAGACTCTGTCTCAAAAAAAAAAAAAAAAAAATTCTCCCCTTCCCCAACTCACAGTCCCCAGGGCCTGCCTCTCCTGGACTCTCCACGCCCTGCCCATCTCCACGGCCTGGGTCCCTGTGCCACCAGCCTCCTCCCTGGACTCCAGCCTGCCCTTATGTCTCCCCCAACCCATTCCCACCCAGCCACCCACAAGCACTTTCTAAATCTGACCACAGCCCCTCATGTCTCAAAAGGATAGCTCACGGCCCGCCCAGCACCTCCCTTCCCCATAGGAAAAAGTTATTTCCAGTAATAATCAAGGAATGAAATGAACAATATTAATAGCCAGAAAAGAAACGCAAACAGTGGACATTTTCTTTTCTTGAACCTCATATACATAAAGTCGTGCCAGTACAAATTAAATTTAAAAGTAAACATTATAGTGCCAAAAAAAAGAAAAGAAAAACAGCACTACTATTTATTCAAAGTTTATTGAAAAATTCATAGTTGAAACTTGGGTTTTTGGGTTACAGTCTGATATAAAAATGTAAATAACTGGGAGTTTTTTTCTTCTTGAGGAGAGAGAGATTGGGAGGGAGGGAGGGAAACAGGAAGAGAGACAGACAGAGAGACAGAGACAGAGCGGGAGACAGCTGACCCCTTCACACGGGGCTCTGGGCACTTGGCACTCACCCTGCAAAGCTCCCCCTCCCAAGTCAGGACTTGGTGTGGGGTGTTGCAGAAATGTTCCTCTTCCTGCCCGGGGGAGGAAAGTCCTCCACCCCTGCCCTTCCTCCCACCCACAGGCTGCGTTCTCTCTGGGAACCTCTGTGGAGCTGCCTGGAACGCGTGGGGTGACATGCATAGCAAGCTCCAGAAAGGAACCCAGGTGGCCGCCAGGGCCCTGGCAGATATAAAAGCACATTGCAATGGGAGGGAGGGACCCTGGGGTGCTGAGAATGTCCAGTTGCTTAAACTGGGTGGAGGAGACACATGGGTGCATCTTCTTGTTTTTGGCAGTGGTTTATTGAAATAGACCCACATTCAGGAAAGTACAAACCATAGGTGTACCCACTGGAGCGATCATTACTGATTGCACACATCTGTGTCACCAGCTCCCAGCCCGAGAAACAGTATCTCCAGGCCCCTAGAAACCACCTCGGCGCTCCCTTCCATCGCCTCCCCTCCCACCCAGGTCATTATCACCCTGACTTCTGACAGCATAGATTGGTTGTGCCTGGTTTGAATTCATGTAAATGGTATCTGAAAATATGTTATCTTTAGCGTCTGGCTTTTTTCACTCAGCACCATGAAAAACATTCATCCTGGTTGTCGTGTGTAGTTACAGTTTCTTCTCCTTGTAGCACACAGGGCCACTGGGGGATCAGTTTATCCATTATCCTGCTGGTAGTGAGGGGCTGAGCCAAGTGGGGCTGAGCGCAGTGGCTCACATCCCAGTACTTTGGGAGGCTGAGGTGGGTGGATCACTTGAAGTCAGGAATTCAAGACCAGCCTGACCAACATGGTGAAACTCTGTCTCTACTACTAATACAACAATTAGCTGGGGGCGGTGGGCGCCTGTAATATCGGGAGGCTGAGGCAGGAGAATCACTTGAAACTGAGAGGCAGAGGTTGCGGTGAGCCGAGATCGTGCCACTGCACTCCAGCCTGGGCAACAAGAGAGAGACTCTATCTCAAAAAAAGAGAGAGAGAGACCAAGCCTAGTGGAAAGAGTCCCCTAGGCAGAGGGAACAGCCAGTGCAAAGGTCCTGGGGTGAGAACATGTCTGGATCTTAACGAAACAACAAGGAGATCTGTGTGGCTGCAGAGGAGTGTGTGGGGGTGGAAGGGAGATGAGGTCAGAGAGGGAACAAGAAGCAGATGGTGCAGAGTCTGCTGGACCCAGGGAGGACTTTGGCTCTTACTTTCAATGAGATTGGCAGAACACAGTGGCTCAGGCCTGGAATCTCAACACTTTGGGAGGCCAAGATGGGGAGATAAGTTGAGCCCTGGAGTTCATGACCAGCTTGGGCAACAAGGGAGACCCCATCTCTATCAAAAAATTGGCTGAGTGTGGTGGTGTGTGCCTGTGTTCCCAGCAGCTCAGGAGGCTGAGCCTGGAGGATGGTATGAGCCAACGAGGTCGAGGCTGCAGTGAGTCGTGATCGCAGCATTGCACTGCAGCCTGGGCAAGAGAGCGAGACCCTGTCTGGAAAAAAAAAAAAAAAAAGTAAAAAAATGTTTGAGTGAGCTGGAGCCACGGGAAGGTTTTGAGCAGCAGAGGGATTTGATTTAACTTGGGTATTCGCAGAGTCCCTCTAGCTGCATGATGGGGAGAGGCTGTGGGACAGGAGTAGGAGCTCCAAATCCTAGGAGGAGGGTGGGCCATGGTGGCAGCTGTCGAGGTGGTAACAAGTATTTGACCTCTGGGCTGGGTGTGGTAGCTCATGCCTGTAATCCCAGCACTTTGGGAGGCTGAGGTGGGTGGATCACAAGGTAAAGAGTTCGAGACCAGCCTGACCAACATGGTGAAACCCCGTCTACTAAAAGTACAAAAAGTAGCCAGGTGTGGTGGCGGGTGCCTGTAACCCCAGCTACTCAGGAGGCTGAGGCAGGAGAATTGCTTTAACCCAGGAGGCAAAAGTTGCAGTGAGCCAGGATGGCACCATTGCACTCCGGCCTGGGTGACAGAGCGAGATGCCATCTCAAAAAAAAAAAAAAAAAAAAAAATAGTAGTAGTAGTAGTATTTGGCCTCTGAATACATTTTTTGTTTGTTTGTTTGTTTTTTGGAGATAGAGTCTCACTCTTGCTCTGTTGCCCAGGCTGGAGTGCAGTGGCATGATCTTAGCTCACTGCAACCTCCGCTTCCTGGGTTCAAGCAGTTCTCCTGGTTAGCCTTCAGAGTTGCTGGGATTATGGGTGTGCACCATGAAGCCTCATTTTTTTTTTTTTTTTTTTTTGTATTTTTAGTAGAAGTGGGGTTTCACCATGTTGGCCAGGCTGGTCTCAAACTCGTGGCCTCAAGTCATCCACCCGCCTCAGCCTCTCAAAATGCTGGGATTACGGGAATGAGCCACCACACCTGGCCCTGAATACATTTTGTGTGGATGTAATTAGTGATGTATTTTATTTACTTCTACCATTTTTCTTTGTGATTCTAGCGTCCTCATTTTTCTATGTTTATTTTTTTTTCCCATGCTCATTTAAGCTTCTTTGAATTGGCTGCACTTTTGGTTTAGTTTTGCCTTATGTTTTCTTACTCTTTTTTTTCCATCTACTAGTTTGGAATCTATGAACCATTTCTATTCTTTTAGTAACAATCTTTGAAATTTTACTTTTTTTTTTTTGCCAGGTGAGGTGGGGGGCTGGAGGGCAGGGTCATGCTCTGTTGCCCAGGCTGTAGTGCAGTGGTGCGATCTCAGCTCACTGCAGCCTCTGCCTCCTGGGTTCAAGCGATTCTCCTGCCTCAGCCTCCCAGGTACTCGCCACCACACCCAGCTAATTTTTTGTATTTTTAGTAGAG
Organism: Cacajao melanocephalus; assembly: GCA_963573385.1. NCBI lineage: Eukaryota > Metazoa > Chordata > Mammalia > Primates > Pitheciidae > Cacajao > Cacajao melanocephalus. The sequence continues at coordinate 42,114 of CAUYLG010040227.1, read as the reverse complement.
ATGGGGTTTCACCATGTTGGCCAGGATGGTCTCAATCTCCTGACCTTGTGATTCACCCGCCTAGGCCTCCCAAAGTGTTGGGATTACAGGTGTGAGCCACTCTGCCTGGCCCTATTTTTATTTTTGTAGAGACAGGGTCTTGCTATGTTGTCCAGGTTGATCTCCAACTCCTGGGCTCAAGTGATCTTCCCGCATTGGCCTCCAAAGTGCTAGGATTCCAGTCATGACTCGCCATCCCTGGTCATGCACATTTATAAAAGTCAGGTCTATTTCTATTGGAGAAAAGTGATTTTAAAAATCAATTCTGGGCTTAGTGAGGTGGTTTATGCCTGTAATCCCAGCACTTTAGGAGGCTGAGGCAGGGGGATCACGAGGTCATGAATTTGAGACCAGTCTGACTTTCATGGTGAAACCCCATCTCTACTAAAAATACAAAAATTAGCTGGGTGTGGTTACACATGCCTGTAGTCCTGGCTACTTGGGAGGCTTAGGCAGGAGAATCACTTGAACTCGGGAGGTGAGGTTGCAGTGAGCCAAGATTTCAGTGAGCTGAGATTGCACCACTGCACTCCAGCTTGGGTGACAGAGCAAGACTCCATCTCAAAAACAAAACAAAATGAACAGTGATGTTCTCTTACATGACCACAATGTGGTGATCAACTTTAGTAAATCTAATATTAGTACGTGAATATTTTTCTTTTTTTTTTTTTTGAGATGGGGTCTCGCTCTTACACCAGGCTGGAGTGCAGTGGCGCAGTCTCGGCTTACTGCAACCTCTGCCTCCTGGGTTCAAGTAATTCTCCTGCTTCAGGCTCCTGAGTAGCTGGGATTACAGGCATGTGCCACCATGCTTGGCTAATTTTTGTATTTGTAGTAGAGACGGGGTTTCACCATGTTGATCAGGCTGGTCTTGAACTCCTAACTTTGTGATCCTCCCGCCTCAGCCTCCTCCCAAAGTGCTGGGACTACAGGTGTGAGCCACCACGCCCGGCCTAGCACATGAATTTTTCGAATTGACTGTTTGTGTTTCAGTTCTGTCAACTGACCCAATCATGTCCTGATAGCTAGCATCACTTTCCCTCCAATACAGAATGGGACACCTTGTCTAACTAGAGCTGACAGAATTTGCTGACAAATTCGACGTAAGATGCAAAGAAAAATGTCACATTCCTGACATGTTCTAGAGAAGGGTGAGACACAGGTGCAGATGGCGTGCACCAGGCGCCAGTCTCTCTCTGTTCCTCTCCCAACCCTGCTTCCCTCTCATTGGCTGCATTTTCAGGCCAGCTCTTCCCCCGTGCTAGACCCCAGCGTTCCAGGTCTGTTCCCTTTCAGCACAGCATGTCCAGGAAGCCCCTTCTTCAACAATCAGCAGCAGTCTCAGAGCTGACTCTCATCAATCTGGCCTCGGGGACATGTCTGTCCCTGAACCAGTTGCAAAGGCTGAAGGGAAGGGATTCCCTCATTAGCCGGTTCTGGAGTCTTCCAGTTGGGTCAACAGTATGTGAACCATGAGAGTGAAAGACGCAGCTCTTCCAGTGGGAGAGACAGTTAAAATAGTGGTTTCCCCCATTCCTCCCTCCCTTCCTTCTCCACTCTTATTGCCCAAGCTGGAGTGCAATGGTGGGATCTCAGCTCACGGCAACCTCTGCCTCCCGGGTTGAAGCGATTCTCCTCCCTCACCTTCCGAGTAGCTGGGATTACAGGTGCCTGCCACCATGCCTGGCTAATTTTGTATTTTTAGTAGAGATGGGTTTTTCCATGTTGGTCAGGCTGATCTCAAACTCCCGACCTCAGGTGATCCTCTCGCCTCGGCCTCCCAAAGTGCTGGGATTATAGGCATAAGCCACTGTGCCCAGCCTTGGTTTTCAAAGTGTGGAGATGGGATTTCACCATGTTGATCAGGCTAGTCTCGAACTCCTGACCGCAGGTGATCTGCCTGCCTTGGCCTTCCAAAGTACTGGGATTACAGGTGTGAGCCACTGTGTCCAGCCTGTAGCATTTGTTTTGTTTTGTAGAGACAGCTCTCATTCTGTCACCCAGGCTAGTCTAGAATTTGTGGCCTCACGAGATCCTCCTGCCTTGGCCTCCCAAAGCCCTGGGATTACAGGCATTGAACCATTGTGCCTGGCTGATCATAGTTTTTTTTTTTTTTTTTTTTTAAAGACAGAAACTCACTCTGTCACCCAGGCTGAGTGCAGTGGTTCGATCTTGGTTCACTGCAACCTCTGCCTCCCGGGTTCAAGAAATCCTCCTGCCTCAGCCTCCCGAGTAGTTGAGACTACAGTCGCCCACCACCGTGCTTGGCTAGTTTTTTGTATTTGTAGAGACAGGGTTTCACCATGTTGGCCAGGCTGGTCTTGAACTTCTGGCCTCAAATGATCCGCCCGCCTCGGCCTCTCAAAGTGCTGGGATTACAGGTGTGAGCCACCGTGCCCGGCCTACTAGCTATTTGTAATGATGATGACAAAGACAACGACAAAGACCCCAGCCTGCAAATCAAAGGCTGGCCCGCAAAAGCAGCTCAGGGCTCGCTGTTTACGAGCATCGGCCACTAGGGGGCGCAGTTGGCTTGGGCTGCACTGGCGCGCGGTGGCCATCCGGGGGCGCTGTGTTGCTTATCTGGCGTGCGCGGTGACCGTCTGGACTCCCTCCCTCTGAACATTCCAGAGGAGAACGCGTCGGTCCTGGCCAGTGCCAGAAGCCCCAGCGCCAGGGCTGGGGGTTAGTGCAGGGGATGCAGGCAGGATAACTAGATCCTTGGAGCACACTCTCCAGGCCCGGCGGCAGGTGAGATCTCAGGAGAAAGCGCGCACTCCCAGGATCGTGAAATTCGATCGGAGTTTTCCAGCATAGTTGGTCACCCCTGTCACAATTCCTGGGACATTTATGCAGCAAGGTGGTTGTGGGGGTGTGGGGGGGAATGGGATACCCACCGAGGATTCCGAGGGAGGAGATTGGAATACTTGGAAATTGCCCGGAACGTTTGTTTCTGTGAGTTTTTCCTCTGTAAATGAGCTTTCAACAGATTCTCAAAGGGATCTAGACCTCCAAACAAACTATTCAGAGCTGTGTCTCTTTCTCCAGAAAGCCTTCCCTGATCATCTCTCAGACTAGGTCAGGGGTCTCCTCTGGGCACCCATTCCCTCTGATCCTCCCCCACCTCAGCCTGACCCCTGCCTGTGCCTGCCCCGTATAGCACAGGCTGTCATGTGTGGTGGTGTATGGGTGTCCCCCATGAAGTCAGGGGCCTGGGATTTCTTATGCACCAGGAATGTCACCATTGTCCTACACAGGCCTGACATCTAACAGGTATTTGCTGTCTTCTAGGCCTTTGGAAGTGCTGTTCCCTCCACCTGGAGCATGGTTCTCCACTGCTCTCTTTTTTTGTTTTTGAGAGGGAGTCTCACTCTGTTGCCCAGGCTGGAGTGCGGTGGTGTGATCTTGGCTCACCGCAACCTCTGCCTCCCGGGTTCGGACAATTCTCCTGCCTCAGCCTCCCGAGTAGCTGGGACTACAGGCACGCACCACCATACCCGGCTAATTTTTGTATTTTTAGTAGAGATGTGTTTTCACTATGTTGGCCAGGCTGGTCTCAAACCCTGACCTCGTGATCCGCCCGCCTCAGCCTCCCAAAGTCCTGGGAATACAGGCATGAGCCACTGCATCCAGCCTTCTTTTTTTTTTTTTTTTTTTTTTTTTTTTGAGACAGAGTCTTGGTCTATCACAGAGGCTGGAGTGCAGTGGTGCAATCCTGGCTCACTGCAACCTCCGCCACCTGGGTTCAAGTGATTTTCCTGCCTCAGCCTCCAGAGTAGCTAGGATTACAGGCACCTCTATCCCTTTCATCTTGCTCATTTGCCTACAGTGATCAGTTCTCAGCTCCAACATCCCCTCCTCCAGGAGCCCTCCCTACCTCCCACCCCGTAAGTCTGGGTTAAAGTTTGTGTTCCTTGAATTCACGTATTACAAAGCAGGAAAATATTTGTTGAATGAATAAGGAGTCGGTGGGGACACAACTAAATAATTTCAGGTTTTTCGGAGACAGGGTCTTCCTTCGTCACCCAGGCTGGAGTGCAGAGGCACGATCACAGCTCACTGCAGCCTCGACCTCCCAGGCTCCAGCGATCATCCCACCTTAGCCTCCCAAATAGTTAGGACTACAGGCATGTGCCGCCACACCCAACTACTTTTTTGTAGAGATGGGGGTCTCACTATGTTGCCCAGGCTGGTCTTGAACTCCTGAGCTTGTGATCATCCCGCGTTGGCCTCACAAAGTGCTGGGATTATGGTTGTGAGCTACTGCACCAGGCCAAAAACAATATTAACACTGGGGAGAGTTCCCCTTCCTAGTCTACCCAAGCCACAGGCAGAATGCAATGTGTGCTTCAGTCTTCCCTGCTTCCGAGTAACATTCCGGGTCTGGTCTTTGCAGCATGTGAGTTTGAAACCCTGTGGACACGTGCATTGACAGGTGGGCAAAGAATGACTCAGGTATGTTTTTTTTTTTTTTTTTCAGTTTGGCTCAGTGCCAATAGCCCTTCACCCACGATCCCCTAACCCTACCCCTTCTCTAAGTTTATACTGATCTTGGCTGTTCTCATTTTGTTTTTTGTCTGTTTTCGAGACAGAGTCTCGTTCTGTCGCCAGGCTGGAGTGCAGTGGCACCATCTCAGTTCACTGCAACCTCTACCTCCCAGGTTCAAGAGATTCTCCTGTCTCAGCCTCCCGAGTAGCTGAGACTACAGGCGTGTGCCACCATGCCCAGCTAACTTTTGGTATTTTTAGTAGAGATGAGGTTTCACCGTGTTGGCCAGGGTGGTCTCGATGTCTTGACCTCGTGATCTCCCCATCTTGGCCTCCTGAAGTGCTGGGATTACAGGTGTGAGCCACCACGCCCGGGCGGCTGTTCTTGTTTTTTGGGGCAGAGGATTCTGGACTAAGAACATGGCCAATAAGTAGGCAGAGGGCATGGAGGAGGTCCATGCTGGGCCCTTGACCATCACACACAGAGCTTGTTCCCACCTCTAGCTGCCAGGACTGCCGCTCCATACTCCATCCACAGCCGACTCCCACCTGGAGCTTCAGGTCTGGGTTTGGCCCTCGAGGGACTCCTGCTCCCTCATCATGCACCACTTGTTCAGGGATAGCTTATGACTTCTAGGCCTGGTGCGGTGGCTCATGCCTATAATCTCAGCACTTTGGGAGGTCAAGGTGGGAGGATCACTTGAACCCAGGAGTTTAGAGACCAGATTGCGGAACATAGGGAGACCTCATCTCTAAAAAAATAAAAGCTGGGCACAGCAGCTCATGCCTGTAATCCCAGCACTTTGGGAGGCCAAGGTGGGCGGATCACTTGAGGCCAGGGGTTTGAGACCAGCCTGGCCAACATGGCGAAACTCTGTCTCTACTAAAAATACAAACATTAGCCAGGTGTGGTGGCACATACCTGTAATCCCAGCTACTTGGGAGGCTGAGGTTGCAGAGACATTGTCTCAAAAAAAAAAAAAAAAAAAAAAAGGCCAGGCTCGATGTTTCAAATCTGTAAACCCAGCACTTGGGGGGGTTAAGGAGGGTGGATCATGAGGTCAAGAGATTGAGACCATCCTGGCCATCATGGTGAAACCCCGCCTCTACTAAAAATATAAAAATTAGCTAGGCGTGGTGGTGCACACCTGCAGTCTCTGCTACTTGGGAGGCTGAGGCAAGAGGATCGCTTGAACCTGGGAGGTGGAGGTTGCAGTGAGTCAAGATTGTGCCACTGCACTCTAGCCTGGTGACAGAGCCAAACTCTGTCTCAAGGAAAGAAAAAAAAATCCAGAGGCAAGATTACTCTGGAGATTAAGGAGAGAATGAAACCAATAGAAGGGAAAAGAGAAAGACGCATGCAGAAACAGATGAAAAGATAAAATGTAGAGGTTAGGCAGAGAAAACGAAGCAGAAACAGATGAGAAGGCAGACAGAGACCAAGAGAGGTAGAGACAGACAAAACTAGGGGTCAGATGGGAAGGCAATGCCATTTAGTGACTCAAAGCATAAACGGGAGGTAGATTTTGAGAAACAGGCAGGAGGAGGCAAAATATACAAAATAGGTGGTTTTTAATGGAAAATTTTATAAAAGGGAGAGGGAATGTGAAGGGGCCCCTGAGCCAGGCCCGGGACCACGGCATCGCTGGGGGCGGCGGGGGGCACTGCAGGGCGTCAGGGCTTCCAGGCGACCGTACTCCAGGTCTGGGCGGGCGGCCCCGTGCACATGCGCACAAGCGGGCTACAGGGTGAGCGGCAGGGGCCCCGCGTGTGCAGGCGTGGGTGGGCGGCCCGCGGGTGCCGGGCTCAGGCCCGGGGCCGCGCGGGCGCACAGTGGTGCGGCTGGTGTGTGGGTGCGAATCCTGGGCGACAGATGCAGCGGAAGGAGCCATCCGTGTTGAGGCAGCGCGCGTTGACACACAGCGGGGAGACCGCCTCAGCCTCATCACACTCGTTGATGTCTGCGGAGCGGGAACAAGGATCGCTGCTGAAGGCTGGGGTCCCTGAAGCTCACCTCCCCCAGTCCCTCAAGCTCTTGGAACAGAAGCACGGATGCTGAGCCTCTCGCTTGGATTCCAATCATCTGGCCGCTGCCACCTGCTGGCTGTGTGAGCCCGGGCAGGTGACTTAACCTCTCTGCGCTTCAGTTTCGGGTTCTGCAACATGGGTATGGTGGCCCATATAGCACTAGGATTTTGTTAAGAAAATAATGGCCGGGTACGGTGGCTCATGCCTGTAATCTCCCACTTTGGGAGGCTGAGGCAGGCGGATCACTTGAGGCCAGAGTTCGAGATCAGCCTGGCCAACATGGTGAAACCCCGTCTCTACTAAAAATACAAAAATTAGCCAGGCGTGGTGCCTGTAATCCCAGCTACTCGGGAGGCTGAGGCAGGAGAATTGCTTGAACCCTGGAGGCGGAGGTTGCTGTGAGCCGAGATCGGGCCATTGCACTCCAGCCTGGGCAACAGGGTGAGACTCCGTCTCCAAAGAAAACAAAAAGTACTGATGATGGTGTCAACCACAACAAATGTGCATGCATTGTTTTAAGCACATTACGAGTATTAACTTTGTCCTTTTAATACCCTTATTAGGTAGGCACTGTAATTTTTACACATGTGCCTCCATTTGTACGTGTATCTCAGTGTTGTAAAGCAGTGTTAATGTTCACAATTCTATGAAATGAGATCTTTGTACCCATTTTTCAGTTGAGAAAAATCAGGTAAGGGACAGTGACCCATCCAGAGTGGCTAGACTAAGCCTGAGGTGTGTGACCCCCTCAATTTTTTTTTTTTTTTTTTGGAGACACTTTCCCTCTTGTTGCCCAGGCTGGAGTGCAGTGGCATGATCATCTCAGCTCACCGCAACCTTCACCTCCTGGGTTCAAGCAATTCTCCTGCCTCAGCCTCCTGAGTAGCTGGGATTACAGGCATGTGCCACCACGCCTGGCTAATTTTGTATTTTTAATAGAGATGGAGTTTCACCATGTTGACCAGACTGGTCTCCAGCTCCTCACTGGATGATCTGCGTGGCTTTACTACCATCCAAACTAGGCAGACTTGATTAATATTCCCATTTTACAGGTGGGAAGGCTGAGGCTCTCAAAGAGGTCTTGCAAATTGCCCAAGGTAGCACTGCAAGTTACACCTGCAGGATTCTATCCCTCCATCCTGCTTCAAGGCCCAGCCCTAGCTCCGCCCTGCGGGCACCCTGACCTCACCTTCTTCAGTCAAGCCCCACCCAGGTACAAGAATTACTCCTCCCCTCCGGGCTGGCCCGTCCCCTGTAGTGAGGACCTTTCCATCCTTGACCAGCCCCCTCTAGTCAGGGCTTCCACCCTCTCTGGACAAGCCCCGCCTCTCCCCGTGCATGCTGGCCCCGGGCCCGCCCCTCACCAATGCAGGCCATGCGAGTCATGTCCAGGCGGTAGCCATCAAAGCAGCGGCAGGTGAAGCCTTCCGGGACACGCACACAGCGCCCGTTGGTACAGCCATCCAGGATCCCGCACTCCTCTGCCTCCAGTTCCTCGTAGGGCTCAGATAGGGTGCCTGTGGAGAATGCGAGAACCCTGTGACTTGACTTGAGGTCCCTGCATTCTGTCCCTTACCCACCACGGTGGGTGCATGTCCTTGGCTCCGTCTTCCTTGCTGTAAACTGTCCATCCCACTCCAGGGCTATGGCGGACGCTGTGGGGCCAGTAGGCTTACCTTACTCTCTCGCCAGCTTTCCCTCTACCCCCTTTTCTTTTTTTTGAGATGGAGTTTCACTGGCTGCCCAGGCTGGAGTACAATGGCACGATCTCGGCTCACCTCAAACTCCTCCTACTGGGTTCAAGCAATTCTCCTGCCTCCGCCTCCTAAGTAGCTGGGATTACGGGCATGCGCCCCCACACCCAACTAATTTTGTATTTTTAGTAGAGACAGGGTTTCTCCATGTTGGTCAGGCTGGTCTCGAACCCCCAACCGCAGGTGATCTACCCGCCTTGGCCTCCCAAAGTGCTGGGATTACAGGTGTGAGCCACCACACCTGCCCTGCCTTCTCTTTCTTTGCCAGGGTGCAGGCACTTCTGTCCCTCTCCGTGGCTCTCTCGAGTTGTGCCTGTGTTCTGTCTCTTCCCTCCCTCCTCTCTGTTGCTCTGTACTCCTCACTCCCTATCTCACTCTCGTGATCCGCTGGCAGTACTCACCAGCATAGCTTCCACCTTCAGGTAGCTCTTCAGGTTCTGGGAAGGAGCGGCGGGTGTCCCGGGACCGATAGGGCCAGCGTGTGCCCGGGCCAGGTGGGGCAGGAGCCTCAGATTCGCCATAGGGGCCACCATCGTCCTCGAAGTCTGGCATGTCAAAGCGGGGTGCCCCGTAAGGGGCCTCCCGGCGGGCGAAAGGCCCAGGTGGCAGGGGGTAGGGGTCGTAGGGTAGCACAGGTGGTGGGTACAACTCAGGCCCATATGGGAGGCCCTGGTAAGGTGGACCTAAGTCTGGGCCATACTCGTAGGGGAGTCCAAAGCCACCTGGTCGTGCGGGGCCATATGCAGGGGGGCGTAGCACATTGCACAGGGCTTCGAAGTCATCTGGGAACAGAAGCCAAGGCAAAAACAATCAGCCCCCACTGGCCCCTACACCCACCACTCATGTACCCGACTCTGGGGAGAGGAGGGGGAGGGTCCTAGGTGGCCCAAGGGTTTCTGGAGCCAGCACTGAGAATCTGAAGGCTAAGACTGCAATTCGGACAGGCTGACATCAAGGCTTATGAAGCCTGCTAAGAATCGGGGTTTGAGAGGCTGGCATTTGAGGGACCCATGGGAGCTAGGACTAGGGAAATTAGATGGGCATGTTCTGTGGACCAGGACTGGGGCCTGTCAGGGATTGCTACTGGGGACCTGAGGGGCAGGATGCATGGGAGACAGTCTGAGCCACTGGGACCTGGAGGGCTGAGGACCCAGGACTGGGGTCTTTGGAACTGGGTTCCTAAGAGCAGAGGATTGAGGGACTCGGGCATTGTAGGAATCAAGACAGGAATCTCTGGGGCTGTGTGTTGGGGTCTTAGGCACCCAGATGTGGTGTCCAAGGCAATGAGACTTGGAGGTCTGTGGGGCTGTGACCAGGGGGTCTGAGGCCAGGAAGGTGAGGTCTGAGCAACTGGCATTTCAGGTCTAAGGGTCCAGGATTCAGGGGAGGACATCTCCTAGGCTGTGTCTTGCGGTTCTAGAGACCAGGAGCTGAGGGTATGAGAGACAAGACTTCAGGGTCTGCAGGGCTGGTACTATGGGATGTCTGTGGCTGAGACTTGGAAGTCTTTGGAAAGTAACTTGGGGACCAAAATATTGGGATGGGCTACCCCATGGGGGCTGGTCTAAGGGGCCGAGTTTGCAGAGAGTCTGGGGGTTCTGAGACTAGGGATCTGAGGGCCTAGATTTGGAGCTCAAGGGGCAAGGCCTCCGAGTTCAGCCTAGACCAGTGCCAGTACCTGAGTCCTGGGCGGGGCACAGGGCGCAGTCCATGCCCCAGGCCTCTCCATACAGGCAGCAGCACTCTGTGTAGGTGGCTTGACGATCCAGCCGAGGGTGGCTGCACACGAGGTCAGCCCCCACTTCCTGCCAGCACACTCCCAGATTGTCATCTGCAGGTGGAGACAACGTGCATCAGAGTGGGCCTGGCACTCAGGTCCTCCCAGGGGCTGGGCTCCTTCCCTGCTGAGCAGCCCAGCAGCCCTCTGCCTGTCAACAAATCCTTCTCATCAGCTGTGATCTAACTCGAAGTCCTTCGAGGTTGCTCCAGGGTTCTGGATTGAGGAACAAGGAGTCTCAATCCCGTCCCTGGATTGAAACTGTCATATAGGAGGAAAGGGCAGAAGAAAGGGTCCAGCGACTAGGAGGTAGGCTCTGAGAGGGCTCTACCCAAGTCCTGTGAAGGACTGTGTGACCTCAGGGCAGTTGCTTTGCTTCTCTGAGCATTGTCTGACAGACATCTCACTGTATGGGGGGAAGTGCTGAAGGCACAGGAAATTAGATGATAAAATTAGTTGGGACAGTGGGCAAAAAGAGAGGTGGCAAAATGCACAGAGAGAGACGGTGTTAGAACCTGGAATCCCAGCATTTTGGGAGGCTGAGGTGGGTGGATCGCTTGAGCCCAGGAGTTCAAGACCAGCCTAGGCAACATGGTGAAACCCCATCTTCACCAAAAAAAAAAAAAAAAAAAAAAAGCCAGGCGTGGTGGCAGGCTCCTATAGTCCCACCTACTGCAAGGCTGAGGTGGGAGGATCACTTGGGCATGAGAGGTCGAAGCTGCAGTGAGCTGTAATCGTGCCACTGCACTCCAGCTTGGGCGACAGAGCGACATCTTGTTTCAAAAACAAAAACAAAGAGTATTCAAGATACAACTTCAAGAGAAACTGTCAGGGAAAGAGAGACAAAAAGGAGAAAAAAAGACCCAAAGAGAGACAGACAAATACATCCAAAGAGTTAGAGACTGAAAACAGGAAAGCATGCAGGGGCAGGAGAAAGATGCAAACAAAGACCCACAGGGTGTCAGAAATTCAGAGAAAACTCGAAAGACAGAAACCCACAAACAGCTGGAAAGAGAGAAACAGTAACAGGTAGCACGCGTGTGGCACTTAGTAAGCCCACACTCCATCCTGTCCGTAAAAAAAAAATTCCTCACAGACACCCTATAAGGTAGGGGCGCTTCACCTAGTGTGCAGAAGGGAAGCTGGAGTCCCAGAGGCGACATGCAAAGGTTGCCTCTAAAACTTTTGCCTTTAACCACCTGGCCAGCTCCCCTCAGAGACAGACACTGAGACCAAGGCTGGGTGGCGGCCCAATGGGGCGTGGCCTTTGGAGGGCGTGGCCGTCACGAAGCCGCAGCCCGGTTTCCCGTGCGAGGCTGAGCCAAGGGAATGAGGGCCTGGACGGCGTGGGAGGGGCGTGGTGGATTTGGGGATTACCTAGACTCTGGCTCTCGTTGGAGACGCAGCGGCGCCGCGAGCCGTCCAGTACCAGCGGGGGCTCGCAGGTGCAGTGGTAAGAGCCCACGGTGTTGACGCAGCGGCCGCCCTCACAGGCCGGCTCCTCATCGGCGCACTCGTCATTATCTAGGGAGAGGGTGGTTAAGAGGCTTCCCCTTCAACTCCCCCTACCCTTTCCCATTTCTCTTCCCAGCACGTTGGCAGTATGCTGGGAAGTCTAGGCTCCAGGAAGGACTTCCCGCTGGTGGTGGCCACCCTCCAGAGAGCAGCTGGCATGGCCAGGGGTTGAAGAGAGTTGCTGGGGTTGGGGGTGGGGCTCGTACCAACACACTCCAGCCGCTGTGTGTGGTAGTAGTAACCGTTGCTGCAATAACACGAGTAGCCGGGGGCCGTGTTCACGCACACGCCACTCTTGCATACCTGGTCTCGGAAGAGCTGACATTCATCCACGTCTGTGGGAAAAGCAGAGAGATGGGGGCGGCTGGAGGGGTGCAATGTGTGAGGGCATGGCCGGGGAAGACAGAGGTGGTGCTAGAGACCAAGAAGTAGACACAGGGAAAGAAAGATGGAGCGGCCAGGAGCGATGGCTCCTGCCTGTAATCCCAGCACTTTAGGAGGCCAAGGTGGGCAGATCAGCTGAGGTCAGCTGGAGTTCAGACTGGCCAACATGGTGAAACCCTGTCTCTACTAAAAATACAAAAAAGGCCAGGCGTGGTGGCTCGTGCCTGTAGTTCCAGCTATTCAGGATGTTGAGGCAGGAGAATCACTTGAACCCAGGAGGCAGAAATTGCAGTGAGCCGAGATCACACCATTGCTCTCTAGCCTGGGCAACAAGAGCAAAACTCTATCTCAAAAAAAGAAGAGAGGCCGGGCGCGGTGGCTCACCTGAGGTCGGGAGTTCAAGACCAGCCTGACCAAGATGGTGAAACCCTGTCTTGAAAAAAAAAAACAGAGGATAGGTGGGATGGGGGAGACAGATACAGAGAAACAGAAAGGGTGAGAGACAGAGGCAAAACAGGAAGAGACAGAGCTGGGCCTCAGAGCTGAGGGTGTGCAGGGTCAAAGGCTGGCCTTACCTCTCTGGAGGCTCGGGTCTCCACTGGGCGCCAGGTAGCCCCGGCCGTGGGGGCACAATGACTGGTACTCAGCTACACACGGAGACAAGCCTGAGCCAGGACACCAGAGCCCCAGCCCCAGCCCCAGCCTGCTCATGCCCACCTGTCACAAAAGTCACTCTGGCCCCATGCGTGTTAGTGCCCACCTCTCAGCCTCATGCCTGCCCATTCCCACCTGGCTGGCAGCTCACCCTTTCCCCGACAGTACTGGTACCTCAACGCCCTGTCCAAATGTGTCCCCTGTCCCAGGCCCACACCCCACCCAGTATTTCCACTCAAGCCCTTGGCCCTGTATCCCCATCAGCCCATGCCCACCTGTCTCCGTGCCTGGGCACTGCTGGATGCGGCAGCCGCTGCCCCAGCCCTCACCCACAGTACAGCAGCACTCCTGCCACGTCACATTCCGAGCCAGGATGTTGTCGCACGCATCCGGGGCCGCCGTGTCAAAGTAGCACTCCCGGCGCCCACTGCCCACAGGGCCCTGCCTAGGTGTGCTAGGTCGGCGAGGCGGGGGTGGCCTGGCTGGCAGACCAGGGCTGGCAGGTGCCTGGGGCTGTGAGCCTGGGAATGTGCCTGGGGAGACAAGGGGCTTTAGCCCAGGGTGGGATGAACCCCCAACCCTGCCATGTCATAGATGGGGAAACTAAGGCCGACAGATGGGGAAAGAGAACCAGACCATACCTCTTACACTCCTCTGTCATTGTGTCCCTCTCCCCCACCGTCACCTCCTGTCATTTCTGCGTCTCTTGCCTCCCCACCTCACACTTTCCTGTCACTGCAGCTAACCTTGTGGGTGGGTGGTGAGGGGACTTCCTGGCTTCCTGGATGACTCTCTGAGTCTCTTATCTGGTGTGTTCCAAACTGGCTCAGAGTCTTCATCTCAAAACCTACACCTTGTCGCCAGGTGTAGTGGCTCCTGCCTGTACTCCCAGCACTTTGGGAGGCCGAGGCGGTAGGATCACTTGAGGTCAGGAGTTCAAGACCATCCTGACCAACATGGTGAAACCCTGTCTCTACTAAAAATACAAAAAATTAGCTGGGCATGGTGGCGTGCACCTGTAATCCCAGCTACTTGGGAGACTGAGGCAGGAGAATCGCTTGAACCCTGGAGGTGGAGGCTGCAGTGAGCCAAGATTGTGCCACTGCACTCCAGCCTGGGCGATACAGCAAGACTATCTCAAAACAAATGACCTATGCCTTGTCTTGGACACAGCTCCCCACCCAGGCAGCCACAGCTTGTCCTCGTGGCCTCTTGGGTTTTTCTCCTCCCACCCTCTCCTCTCCTTCCCAGGCCCCTGCCCCAGCCTGTTCCCTGAGCTCCCAGCCTGCAGCATCAGCCACTGCAATCACCTTCACATGGCGGGCAGAGGGAGGTTTCAAAATCTGATTCTATCTTTCCTGCTCAAAACCCTTTCATGAAAACTACACAGCCACGAGGAAGGAAATTGTGTCCTTGGCAGCAACATGGGTATAGCTCAAGACCATTATCCTAAGCACACGAATGCAGGGACAGAAGACCAAATACCCTATGTTCTCACTTATAAGTGGGAGCTAAACAGTGGACCCTCATGGATGTAAAGATGCCCACAACAGATGCTGGGGACCCCTAGACAGGGGAAAAAAAGCTACTGTGCCCGGCTTTTTAAATTTTTAAATGTTACTTACTTAGGCCAGGCACAGTGGCTCACACCTATAATCCCAGCTCTTTAGGAGGCCAAGGAGAGCAGATCGCCTAAGGTCGGGAGTTAGAGACCAGCCTGATCAACATAGAGAAACCCTGTCTCTACTAAAAGTACAAAAATTAGCCAGGCATGGTGGTGCACGCCTGTAATTCCAGCTACTCGGGAGGCTGAGGCAGGAGAATTGCCTAAAACCAGGAGGTGGAGGTTGCGGTGAGCCGAGACTGCGCCATTGCACTTCAGCCTGGGTGACGAGAGTGAAACTTTGTCTCAAAAAAATAAAAATAAAAAAATACTGCAGCCTGGGCAACATGACCAAACCATGTCTCTACAAAAAATACAAATGTTAGCCGTTTATGCTGGTGTGCGCCTGTAGTCTCAGTTACTCTGGAGGCTGAGATTGAAGGATTCCTTGAGCATAGGAGGTGAAGGTTGCAGCGAGCTGTGATCTCGCCCCTGCACTGCAGCCTCAGTGAAAGTACGACCCTGTCTCAAAAACATTCAAGAAAAAATTTCCAAAAAAACCTCGAAATTCCTTCCATGGTGCCACAGTGCCCTCCCTTGCTGTGGTAAGCCAGCGTGATCGGGCGCCTGCCTCCTTCCCTGGTCGCATCCCTCCCCACCCCTTCCTTTGCTCTCTAAATCATGCCATGTCGAACCTGTTTCAGTTCCTCTAACAAGCCAGACATTCTCTGGCTTTGCAAGGCCTTTGCCCTTGCTATGTTCTCTGCCCAGAATGCCCTCCTCACACATCGGGCCTGGCTTGTTTCTCCCCATCCTGCAGCTCTCCGTTCAGATGTCCTCTCCAACAGGAAGCCCTCCCCAGCCCTTTTCTCATGCTGGGCCCGGCGCCTCCTCCAAAACCCCCCTGGGCTTTCACCACCTAGTTGATTTCTCTGGATCGTCACTATCTGGTGATATCTCTGTCTGTCCCATTGGCTTTTGAGCCCCTTGAGGACAGCGATCCCTCCTGGGCACTGCTATATCCTCAGTGCCCAGAAGATGGCCTGAGCATAGTGGATGCCCTGTGAACATTTGCTAAATGAAAGAATCTGGTCGAGTCAGGGCCAGGACCTAGTTATCCTGACACAGTCTCACTATCCATATTAACCTATGTGGTTTTTGTTGATGTTTAAAACAACAGTATTTAACTGATGGTAGCTATCCATATCAGGAATGATTAGATCACAGAATTTTCTCATGGGGCCAGCAGCCATGAGTTAGACACATCAGTCTTACCAGCAGAAGTCCGGGGGGGAACACAGCGTCCAGTCATGGGGTCAAACTCCTCTGGGCTGGTGGGGCAGACACAGAGGAAGGAGCCCTCAACATTTTCACACAGAGCAGCTCCACATACACCCTGGAGTGTTTCACACTCATTCACATCTGTAAGCAGGAGACAACAGGGGAGAGGAACTGAGTGGTTATAAGCTTCTGATTCCAAAGGTCCCAAAGTCTGAGCTTTCAAATATAATGGGTATATTTAATGGCCCAGACCCCATCATCTGCTTTTCTTCTAGTGACAATCCCTGAATTTCCCTTGGGAACCCTGCACGCCTCTGTTTTTAACCCTGTGCTTTGAGTAGGGCTACATCTACTCTGAGAGGGGGGCACAAGTTCCAGGAATAACCAGATGGCTGCATGTCTCTGGTTCAGAGACAGGCAGTGATCATACTGGGTCAATCAAAGCCAGGCCTGACACTTTTGCTAGAAATATTGAAAACGAACCTCCCTTTTTAGCTCTAGGGTTGCCGACTGGGGATGTTAGCCCAGAGGTTCTAGGGCCACCTTCGTCGTTGTGAAAAAGAATCTGCCTGAAAATCATGCAGTAAAAGAAAGCAGAACTCACAGAAGATAGAAATAGCCTTGTTAAAATTCCTGGATCCAGTTATGCCTGGAGTTCAAATATATCCCAGGGCTTTATAGTTTTAATTCCCTTTAAAGAAATAAAACCTGTTGTGTTTGCATTTGTGAAAATTTACAGAATGCATAATTAAGATTCCCGCATTTCACTGTATATAAATTGAACATCGAATGAAAATGTAGGGTATAATGGCTCATGCCTGTAATCCCAGTGCTTTGGGAGGCCAAGGCAGGAGGGTTGCTTAAAGCCAGGAGTTTGAGACCAGCCTGGGCAACAGAGCAAGAACTCATCTCTACAGGCTGGGCACGGTGCCTGAGGCCTGTAATCCCAGCATTTTGGGAGGCCAAGGCAGGCGGATCACCTGAAGTCAAGAGTTCAAGACCAGCCTGGCCAATATGGCGAAACCCCATCTCTACTAAAAATATAAAAAATTAGCTGGGTGTGGTGGTGGGTGCCTGTAATCCCAGCTACTCGGGAGGCTGAGGCAGGAGAATTGCTTGAACCCAGGAGGTAGAGGATGCAGTGAGCTGAGATTGTGCCACTGCACTCCAGCTTGGGCAACAAGAGTGAAACTCCATCTCCAAAAGAAGAAAAAAAGAAAACCTAATCTCTACAAAAATTAAAAACATTAGCCAGGCATGGTTGTGTGTGCCTGTGGTCCCAGCTACTCAGGAGCTGAGTTCTGGAGGGAGGATGGCTTGAGCCCAGGAGTTAGAGGCTGCAGTAAGCTATGATCACACCACCACACTCCAGCCTGGGCAACAGAGGAAGACTCCACCTCCAAAAAAAAAAAAAGAGAGAGAAGAAAATACCTGTAAACACATACTGAACTCTGGTTGGTGATATGCATGTTGAAGAATTTACAGGGAAGCAGACTGGTGCCTGTAATTTACTTTTAACTCTGTCCAAAAAATTAGATGAATTAATGAAGAGCTATGTGAGGAAGCAAGTATAATAAAATGCTAATATAATCTAGATCATGAATAGGCAGGTGTTCATTCTACGATTCTCTCAATCTGCCTCGCATTTAGAAATTTCCCTCATAAAATGTTAGGAAAAATCAGTTTATAAACACTTAAGATTAGTGCTTTATGCATTTATATACTTTATACATTATTTTTTTGAGATGGAGTTTCGCTCTTGTTGCCCAGGCTGGAGTGCAATGGCACAATCTCGGCTCACCGCAACCGCTGCCTCCTGGGTTCAAGTGATGCTCTTGCCTCAGCCTCCCAAGTAGCTAGGATTGCAGGCATGCGCCACCACGCCCAGCTATTTTGTATTTTTAGTACACATGGGGTTTCTCCATGTTGGTCAGGCTGGTCTCCAACTCCCAGCCTCGGAATCTGCCCACCTCGGCCTCCCAAAGTGCTAGGATGACAGGCGTGAGCCACTGTGCCTGGCATGAAGATGATCTTATGTTCCAGAGTCTAAATTCCACAACCCGAAAGTTCCCATTTGTTGAGATATATGGGGAGGGGCAGGGCCTGACCAACCTCTCCCACCCACTTTGGTCCCATCCACCCCCTGAAGCCCCGTACCCACGCAGTGACGCCCATCCCGCGCCCCCTCGTAACCCTGGTCACAGAGGCACTGGAAGGAGCCGGGCAGGTTCTGGCACACGGCGTGGGCACCGCAGAAGGACCGGTTCCGGCATTCGTCCACATCTGCAACCACCAGACAGTCAGGCCATTTCTAGACCTTCCACCATCTCCACATCTCACCCGATGCATGACGAACACCCACCCTGGCATCCGCCCCCTGGCGTGGGCTGATAGCCAGGGTCACAGGCAGGTGTGCAGCGGTAGGAGCCAGGGGTGTTCTCACAACGCTGGGCTCTGCAAATCTCGGGGCCATATTCTTGGCACTCGTCCACATCTGCAGGAGAACATGGAGGAGATAAAAGGGGAGTCAAAGGGCTGAATTCAGAAGTTCTTAACACCACTACCAGTCCCCAAGACTAAGAAGTCCTTTAGAAATCTGGTATTCTAGGAGCCTGAGCTTCTAAAGGTCAACAATGTTGGCAACTTTCTTCTTTGAGACGGAGTCTTACTCTGTTGCCCAGGCTGGAGTACAGTGGCTCGATCTCAGCTCACTACAACCTTTGCCTCCTGGGTTCAAGCAAGTCTCCTGCCTTAGCCTATGGAACAGGTGGGACTACAGGTGTGCACCACCACGCCCTGCTAATTTATATATTTTTAGTAGAGACGGGGTTTCACCATGTTGCCCAGGCTGGTCTCGAAGTCTTGACCTCAAGTGATCTGCCCACCTTGGCCTCTGAAAATCCTGGGATTACAGGTGTGAGCCACTGCGCCTAGCCATTTTTTTTTTTTTTTTTTTTTTTTTGTAGAGATGGGGTTTCATCACATTGGCCAGGCTGGTCTTGAACGCCTGACCTCAGGTGATCTACCCGCATCAGCCTCCCAAAGTGCTGGGATTACAGGTGTGAGCCACCATACCTGCCCACTTTTAAACAGGGGTCTTGCTCTGTTGCCCAGGCTGGAGTGCAGTGGCAGGATCATAGCTCACTGCAGCCTCAACCTCCTGGGTTCAGGCAATTCTCCCACCTCAGCCTCTGGAGTAGCTGGGATTACAGCTGGCACCACAACCAGCATAGTTGATAACTTTTTTTTGAGACAGAGTTTTGCTTTTGTTGCCCAGGCTGGAGTGCAGTGGCAAGATCTTGGCCCACCGCAACCTCTGCCTCCTGGGTTCAAGCGATTCTCCTGCCTCAGCCTCCCGAATAGCTGGGATGACAGGCATGTGCCACCACGACCAGCTAATTTTGTATTTTTAGTAGAGACGGGGTTTCTCCATGTTGGTCAGGTGGGTTTCGAACTCCCGACCTCAGGTGATCCACCTGTCCCAGCCTCCCAAAGTGCTAGGATTACAGGCGAGTCACCACATCCAGCCAGAGATAACTCTTAAGTCCTCACTGCCATTTCTCAAAAGCATGGTCCCACCTCAGGGCCTTTGAATTGGCTGTTCCCTCTGCCAGGAACAGTCTCCCCTCAGTTAGCTGCCTGGCTGCCTCCCTCACTTCCCTCAGGTGTCTGGGTCAAGCCCATCTAGCATTCTTCCCAACATTGCTCTGTCATCTCTGTCCCATTTGTCCTGCTTTGTTTTCCTTCCTAAACCTGACATTATACGTACGTATTTTCGGCATGCCAACTGCTGCCTCCCTAGAATGCAAACTGGACAACAGTAGGGATCTGTGTCGGCTTTGTTCCTTGCTACCTCTCCAGAGCCAGGAACAGTGCCTGACACATAGTAGGTGCCCCCCAGTTTGTTGTTGTATAAATCTTGAATTTATTTACATATTTATTATCTGCACTTCCCCCCACAATAATTCCAGTGTGCAACTCCTGTTGCACACTTAATTCCTGTTCCAGATACTGGCATAGAGTAGGTGCTTAATGAATTCTTGTGGAATGAATGAATGAGATCTCATCAAACTATACTTCCATGAGTCAGAGATCTAGCAGAGTCAACGGCAGCCCACAGATGATTTGTTTCATGTATTCCACAAGATGGGGACTCACGCACCATCACCCCCACAAAATGTATATATATACCGTGTGGAAGATTAGCCCCACCCTCCTGCACCGCTGGAGTCTGACCCAGGAGTGGTGAAATAGGCGGGTGAGAGGGAAGGCCTGGAAAGTAAGAGAAGGCAAGGGGCGGGTCTTTGGGCGGAGCAGAGATAGGAGGGGCGGGCCTATGTGTTGCGCCTGCAAAGGCGAGTCTGGAAAGAACAAGGAAAGGCAGGGCTTAAACGGGTGGGGGCCAACGCTTGGAGAATTTCACCTTGGGAATTAAGGATGGGGCCCAGGGCCACTGGGATTGGGCCTCCTCGGAGGGAAGGCTTTGGAAGTAGGAGTGAAAGGCGGGGAAAGGGCGTGTCCAAACTTTTGTTAGGAAGACAAGGGGCCTGAAGAGGGGGTTTTAATCCAGAGGCAGACTGGAAGAGGCGGGACCTAACAGTTTTAGGGAGGTGTCTTTCTGGGGGCATAGCCTAAAATGTGGACCTGGCTTCAACTGCAGAGGTGAAATGGGCTGCGGCTGGAAGCGAGGCTTGGCGGTGATCCAGACACAAGTAAAAACGTGGACACGGTGGCGGCTTATTTCCCTCTCCCTAAGTCCGGGAGGCAGGGCGCCCCTCCTTGGTCCCCAAGAGAGCAGCCTCCAGCACCCTGTTGCAAGCGCTGGCAGAGGGGGCTGGGGGTAGGCTCACCGTCACAGGTGCCCTCGGGGCCCGCATGGTAACCGGGATCGCAGTCCCGGACACAGCGGTAGGAGCCAGGGGAGTTCTCACAGCGCTGCGACCCGCACAGGGCCGGGCCCCGCTCGCGACATTCGTCCACGTCTGAGGAGGGAGGTCGGGTGGTCGGAGGTGGGAAGCAGGGAGGCAAGATGGGGGAGACAAGGAGGGGAGAGGAGAGTCAGAAGGGGGAGGCCGGGGAAGCAGAGAAAAGGGCAGGGGAAGAGGGGAGTAGAGGAGAAATGGGGAAGCTAGGAGAGGAGGCGGGGGAAGGGGGTAAGGGGAGGGGAGAAGCGGAGGAAGAAAGACAGAGGTGGGAAGACAATGGGCGAGTCGCAGAGTCGGAGGGAGGAGGGATCAGGCCGGGGCGGGAGCTCGCACCAAGGCAGGAGGCGAGGTCCGGGCCGGCGCGGTGTCCCGGAGGACAGATGCACTCGAAGGAGCCGTCGGTGTTAGTACAGATGCCGCTCTGGCAAAGGTCCTCCTCGCTGCACTCGTCCACGTCTGCGGGACAGGGCGTCCGAAAGCCCGGCCCAACTCCCCCTCTGCCTGACATACCAGGCCACACCACTCCGCCGCCCCTAGGCGCTCCTAGACCTTTCACGCCTTCCCCAACCTGCCTCAGGCTCCCCAGTCCCTGCAAGCCCCGCCCCCCGACGGATTTTAAACAGCTTCTTTCCAATCACTGCCCAAATACCCAGACTCCGCCCTTTCCCCGCCATACCCTCCCCCTTACTGCCTCTAGACTCCCACCAGCTGCACCCAATCGTGCTGGAAGACCCCGGCCAGCCAGGTGCGGTGGCTCAAGCCTGTAATCCCAGCACGTTGGGAGGCCGAGGCGGGCGGATCACGACGTCAGGAGATCGAGACCATCCTGGCTAACACCGTGAAACCCCCGCCTCTACTAAAAATAGAAAAAAAAAAAAATTAGCCGGGCGTGGTGGCATACGCCTGTGGTCCCAGCTACTAGGGAGGCTGAGGTAGGAGAAGTGGTTGGACCCGGGAGGCGGAGGTCGCGGTGAGCAGAGATGGCGCCACTGCACTCCAGGCTGGGCGACAGGATGAGACTTCGTCTCAAAAAAAAAAAAAAAAAAGACCCCGCCAAAAACTCGTTTTCCCCTTTGCGCCCTCTTTTCCCCTTCCCGCCTTTTCCTGCCCTAAGCCCACTCTTTCCAGAGCCAGGACCAGCCTGGGTACAAACCAAGGCAAGAGGCTCCGCGGGGTCCGGGCCGGTAGCCGGGGGCACAAGTACAGGCAAAGGAGCCTTCGGTGTTGAGGCACTCGCCGTGAGGGAAGCAGAAGTCGCCCTCCAGGCACTCGTTCACGTCTAGGGTTTGCGGGAGATTGGGCGGAGTCATGGAACCCGCCCTCCCAGACATCAGCCCCGCCCACAACGCAGTAACCCCGGCCCCGCCAATGGCAGGTTTCTAAGCTCCTCCCACAGCGCGTGGTCCCGCCCCCACCTTTCCAGCTGGCTTTACTCTGGAACCCAGGTCCCACTCTCAGACTCTCTGGCAGGTCCTTATGATGCTCACCTGCGCAGGGCCCCGGCCGACCCGACGGCGCCCTGTAGCCAGGCGCGCAGCTGCAGCGGAAGGAGCCTTCCGTGTTAGTGCAGTGGCCATGGGGACCACAGGGGGCACCCGAACTGCATTCGTCCACATCTGTGGGGGGTGGGGGGGTTCAGAAAGGGTCCAGTCTAGGGACCCACCGGACGAATCCCCTTGGAGTAGAGGGTCTGCGGGAGGTGGTGGGAAGTGTCGTGAGTTGGAGCCAGAGGGAGGGCTCTATTGCAGAGGTGGGTAGGGCTGACCCAGGTTCCCGGGCTCTGAGGACCATGGTTACCAGTCTTGTGGGTCTAGGTTTCTAGGAACTGTGTCAGGATTTTGGGGTCAGGAGGAGGGACTCTGGATTAGACAGGGATCAGAAATGAACCAGGGCAAGGGACCAGTCAAGTATTATAAACCGGGATCATTCGATGGGATTCAGCTGAACCATGGGTCAGAATCAGTGACTGGAATCTGAGTTCAGTTAGGGTCAGAGGTTACAGTCAGGGTCCAGAATTCTGCCTCAAGTCCGGGGCCAGGGTCAGGGATCAGGAACCCAACCAGGTTCCAGAGAAGGGATTCCGAAAAGAGGCAGAGGCAGTGAAAGAGACAGGACCAAGAGTCACACAATCAAGGTTATGGTCAGTGCTATGGTTAGTGGTTATGATTAGGGCCAAATGTCACAGTCAAATTCAGGAGTTACAGGTCACATTCAGGGCCAGAGTCAGGAGGGTCACAATTGCTATCAGGGTATGGGCAGAGACTATCAAGGGTGATGGTTAGGGTCAAATATCAGTGTAAAGTTGGGACTCAGGGGTCACATTGAGAGTCAAGAGTTGTGGTCCAGGTCAGGGTCAGGTGTCACAGGCCCTGGGGATGGAGGTACTGAGGTCCAGGTCAGGAGGTTATAGGCCAGGTCACAGTTGTCATCTGGGTCAAGGGTCAGGGGTCATGATGCAGGCCCAAGGTCACAGACAGGGCCTGGTCTCACCAGTGCATCTGCCACGGTGCAGGTGGTGGCCGGGAGGACAGGTCCTGCACTGGAAGGAGCCAGGTGAGTTCACACACTCCTGCCCAGGGCATGCCAGGTGGTTCTCACACTCATCCACATCTGGGGGGCAGGGGAGAGGGTGGCCTTGAAGAAGCGGCTCAATGCCCCCCCCCCACCCATACACATGCCTCCCTCCCTCCCCCGGCTCACCCTCGCACTCGGAGCCAGCAGCGTTGGGTTGGAAGCCAGTGGGGCAGACACACTGGAAGCTGCCTTCTGTGTTCTCACACCGGCCGTAGGTGCAGGGTGGGGGGCTACGGGCACATTCGTCCACATCTGGGGCAGAGAGGAACACTGGGGCTGAGAAAGGGACCTGCACCCATCCCCATGGCCATCGCCAACCACCTCAGCATTCCAGTCTTGAGCCAGCCTCCAGGACTAGGTTCAGGCTGCTCCTTCCCAGGAGGAGAGACACCTTCCTCGTGTCCCCATTCAATAGCCTCTCCAGCTACTAGGGTGGGGCTAAGGCACCAACTCCATGTCGCCTGCCCTGCCTCAGGTGACCCCTCCTTAGAGTTCCCATAAGCACAAGAGTATCTTTCAAAAAGGGAGGAGGGATGGGGAGCACGATCTTATTTTGTTGAAAGGAGAGAAGACTCTGGAGTGAGGCCCCCATCCCTCAGCCCCTGTTCTCCATCCTTGAGCCCCATCACTCTGCCTCTCTGCCCCTCAATAATCTCTCTCCAGTCCCCACAGCAAAAAGTGGGGACTAGGCTTAGCACCCTCACCTTGGCAGGGGGCCCCAGGCCCTCGGGAGCGGAAGCCAGCTGGGCAGGCACAGTGAAAGGAGCCTGCTGTGTTGTCACAGCGGCCGGGCCCGCAGGGCGGTGGCTCCTGGGCACACTCATCCACATCCTCTTCGCATGCCGAGCCCCGGAAGCCAGCCGGGCAAACACAGCGGAAAGAGCCAGGCAGGTTCTCACAGGCCCCTCGGCCACACAGGCCCAGGCTCTGGGTGCATTCATCCACATCTGCAAGAGGAAGGTGACACAGGTTCTCTTGCTCCCCTCTGCCTCCCCTCTGACCTCTGTCACTTTGGCTTTCTGCCCTCCATCATTCTGTCCCCCTGACCCCATCACTATTCCTCCTTGTCACCTTCATCTGACTCTAAATCCTCCACCAAACCCTACTAAGCTGCCTGGCTGGCTCTTAGAGCTCTACCTCTGTAGTCCCCAGGAGGAGGCCTTCTTCTCCCCTGTCCTCCATAACTCTGCTCCCTTTACCAGAGTACTGACATCTCCATCCCTCTTCACTCTGCTTCCCCATCTTCCACTATTCAGCCTTTCTGTTTTCCATCACTTGGCCTCTCCATCCCAGGTCTCTCTCTACTGCCATCAGGCCACACGTCTGCTCCAGAGCCTGGCCTCTGTCCCCATCAATCAGCTCTCTTTGCCCTGTTGTTCAGTCTCTCTGGCCCTCATCACTGCGCTCTACCCCTCCCCTCGCACCCCTTCCCGGCTGCCCCTCCCAGGCCCTCACCCTGGCAGCTGGCTCCGTGAGGCGCAGCCTGGTACCCAGCGGGGCACACGCACAGGAAGCTGCCTGGCGTGTTCTCGCAGCGCCCGAGGTCACACGGCGGCGGCACGCGGTGGCACTCGTCCACGTCTGTGGGCACAGACCAGGCAGCTGGGACTGGGGCAGACAGTCCCGGGAAAATCGACGCGGGCAGGCGGGGGTAGGGGGAAGCGGGAGCTGGGCCAAGCTTGGGCCAGAGCCAGCCTGGGGACCGGGCCAGGACAGGCGGAGAGGGGCACAGTGAGAGGGGGCAATTGGGGAGGGCAGGGTTTGGTAGGGCAAAGGCAGGAAGGACAGCTTTGGGGACCCAGCAAAGGGAAGGCGGGGTCGGGGCTAGAGAAGAAAGCAGTTTGGGGATGGGGCTCTGGGGTGGCAGGTTTGGAATCAGGGGTCGTGGTCAGGAGATTGGTTTCCGCAGCTGCAGGACAGGGGCGGGGCCTGGGGGAGGCAAGGAGTCTGGGACGAGGAGGGGCGTGGCCAATAAGGGCGTGGCCTGAGCGTGGGGGCGGAGCAATACGAGCCGCGATCAGGCCCGGACGGGAAGAGGCAGTCTGGGGGCTGGGTAGGGGTGGGACCAAAGGGAGGCCGGAGCTGGGTGGAGGCGGGGCAGGGAGGGGCGGGGCCAAGGGCATGGGCAGAGCAGTCCTGAGGCGGGACCCACGAAGGGAAGCGTGGGAGATCTGGAGCGGCTCTGGAGTGAGGGCAGGAGCGAGACCCTGGGGTGGGCCTGAAGCTGGGTGGGGCGAATTTCTCACCCAGGCATTCCGTAGCCCGCGGGCCAGCTCGGAAGCCCGGGCCGCACACGCAGCGGAAGCTGCCTGGTGAGTTCTCGCAGCGCCCGGGAGCACAGGGCGGGGGCACGCGGCGACATTCGTCCACATCTGAGGACACGGAGGGGGCTGGTCACTAGGTGACGGGGCAAAGCCCTCTGCCCCGCCTCCTTCTCCCCCCTCCGCCCTGCATACCAATGCATCGGGTGCCCTGGGGGCTGAGACGGAAGCCGGAGTCGCAAGCGCAGGTGTAGCCGCTGGGCCGGGGAATGCAGCGTCCTGGGCCGCAGACCTGGGGGTTGCGCTGACACATGCCCGGGGAGGGACCTGGGGGGTCCAGTCAGCCAGGGTTCCCCCATCTCCGAATCCTCCATCCCTTTCTTCCCAGTACAATCCGCCCCCCACCGCCCCCATAGGCTGCCTGAAACACCTTCATGGATGTCTCCTCCCCAAGCAAGCCCAGTCGCCCAGTCTCCTGATCTCCATCTCCTTTATCCGGGAAACGTTCTCATCAGATCTTTGGCCACCCCAAGGTCTCTGGCTTTGAAGAGTTTGTTCTCCAACCCTCTGCCTGAGATACAATCTTAGTGCCCTCCCTGAGAAATAATTATCTAATATTAATGAAAAATAACTACCATAAGTATTAATCTGAGCACTTACTATGTGTCAGACACTTCAGAGACATCTCAGCAATGATCCCCATTTTACCGATGAAAAAACTGAGTCTCAGAGGTTAAATGGCTTGCTCAATTGACACAAGAGAGCCCAACTCCCATTCCAGCTCCTGATCTAGCTACCACCCAACCCTTCAAATGCTTATCTCTTCCCATGGATTCCTGAATTCCTCTCCTGTAACATACCTATTTGCTGTATTCTGGAATCTCCAATTTAGAGTCTCTTCCCCCAGAATCCCACCTGTAATACCTGCATCAATGCCCTCAATTATTTCTTTTTTTTGAGACAGTTTTGCTCTTGTCACCAAGGCTGGAGTGCAATGGCACGATCTCGGCTCACTGCAACCTCTGCCTCCTGGGTTCAAGCGATTCTCCTGCCTCAGCCTCCCAAGTAGCTGGGACTACAGGCGTCTGCCACCATACCTAGCTAATTTTTGTAGTTTTAGTTGAGAAGGGGTTTCATCATGTTGGCCAGGCTGGTCTTGAACTCCTGACCTGGTAATCCACCCGCCTTGGCCTCCCAAAGTGCTGGGATTACAGGCATCAACCACCGGTCCCGGCCCAATGCCCTCAATTCTTTCTACCAAACCTGATTCAGGAATCTCAGGACCAGTCCAGGCAGGGATGCTGGGCAAGGGAAGCTCAGCGCCGGGCCGGGGATCACGCCGAGGATCAGGCTGGAGGTCAGGCCGGGTCTCTGGGTGATGGGTAGGCAGAAAGCCTGGAAGGAAGAGGTATCAGGGAGTGGAGCCCAAATTCTCTCCTGCTTCCTTTCACTATGGGGCTGGGGCAGCCCCGTGAAGATGGCACTCACTCCTGCCTGAGCCAGCTCACCTGCAGATGGCCGAGAAGTGGCTGGCAAGGTACGAGGCTGGCTGAGTGACACTCGGGGTGGCTCCTGGGCCAGGGGTCTGGTGTTGTATCGGAGGTCGGAGGCCGAGTAGTGGTAGCCAGGGCCAGCTGGGCAGATCTCTCGGAAACCCTCTAGGAACAGGAAAGAGAGAGGGGGCAAAGGGAGAACAAGAGAGTGGGAGGAAAGCCATGGCAAGCCCAAACTCTGGCCTTGGCTGGGGACACGGCTTGGCTGGAGAGTGTCAGGAGTGTGAGTTGGAGGCTGGGATGGGGTGGTTTCCTGGCCAAACATCAGGATGTCTCAGAGGCTAAAGGTGGGGCCAAGAGAGTTTTCCCCTATTTGGGATGGTGGCAGGGACAGGGTTGAGGGCGGGGTCTGGTTTGGGTCCACAGGGACAGAGTTGGAGGCTAGGAAATAGCTCCCTTGTGGGATTTGGTTTTAACCAGAAGATAGAATTCCAGGGAGGTGTCTCAGGGAGGGGCATTCCTAGGGTGGGGCCTAAGTGGGGGCCGAGCTGAAGGCAGTATCTCAGAAGCTGGGGACTTGGTCAAAACTCAGGGACAGGGTGGGGCTGGCGTTGACGCTCAGGAGACAAGACCTATCTTGGGGGCTCAGAAATAGGTGTGGCTGTGGATGGAGGGGTGGGTGTGGCTACGGATAGAGGTGGAGCCGTGGACGCGGTCCAGTTGAGGCCTGCAGTCTCAGAGGGTGGGGCCTGGCCAACGCTGCAGCCCAGTCAGGTTAGGGGCGGTGAGTCTCAGGGTTAGAGGGCGGGGCGTAGAATGAGCGCCACGTGTGTTGCCCGTGGGGATAGGCACGGCCGCAGGGGCTCACCTGAGCCGAAGGGTGGGCAGAGCTGGCAGCCCCGGCCCCAGGCCTTGCCCACGCGGCTACAGCAGCAGATCTGTTTAGTGATGTTCCGCAGAATGGGCAGCGAACAGCCGCCGTCGCGGAGCACGCGGAAGCAGGGCCCTTTGGCCTCTGAGATCACGTGTTGGGCTGCGAGGAGCGAGGAGGAAATTCTTCAGGGCGGGGTTGGGAATGCAGCGGCACTGAGGGATCTGGGAGAGAGGGGAATGGTTCCGGGGTGGGGGTGGGGGGTTGGTGGGTGTGAGGGGCATTTGGGAGAGGTCTGAGAGGGTCTGAAGGAGAGCAGTGGGCTCTGGAGGTCTTAGAAGGGCTTGGAGCCTCAGTGAGGTGTCAGTGGTGAATGAGAAACTGAGAAGGATCTCGAGATCTGAAGAAAGTCGAGTCGTCGAGTGGGATGAGAGGATTTGGGAGTCTGAGAAGGATTCAAGAAAGTCTGGGAGAGCCAGGTGCAGTGGCTCACGCCTGTAATCCCAACACTTTGGGAGACCGAGGCGGGCAGATCACTTGAAGCCAGGGGTTTGAGGCCAGACTGGCCAACATGGGTGAAACTCTGTCTCTACCAAAAATACAAAAAAATACAAAAAGAAAAAAAAAATTAACTGGGCATGGTGGTGCCCGCCTGTAACTCCAGCTACACGGGAGGCCGAGGCAGGAGAATCACTTGAACCCAGGAGGCAGAGGTTGCAGTGAGCCGAGATCGTGCCACTGCACTCCAGCCTGGGCGACATAGCAAGACCCTGTCTCAAAAATAAAAAATAAAAAAATAGGGCCGGGCGTGGTGGCTCACGCTTGTAATCCCAGCACTTTGGGAGGCCAACGCGGGCGGATCACGAGGTCAAGAGATCGAGACCATCCTGGCCAACATGGTGAAACCCCGTCTCTACTAAAAATACAAAAATTAGCTGGGCGTAGTGGCGTTTGCCTGTAGTCCCAGCTACTCGGGAGGCTGAGGCAGAATTGCTTGAACCCGGGAGGCGGAGGTTGCAGTGAGCCAAGATCGCGCCACTGCACTCCAGCCTGGCACCTGGCGACAGAGTGAGACTGTCTCAAAAAAAAAAATAAATTAAATAAATAAAATAAAATATCTGAGAGTCTGGAGGATCTAGATCCAAAAGGCTTGAGAGGTCTAAAGATGGTCCGGGGATGCTGAGGCAATATGAGAATCTGAGAAGTTCCGAGGTGGCTCTGCGGAACCTGGGAGTCTGGGAAGATCTCGGGGGTCTGATCCCCCAGGATGCTCTGGGACGTGGTCTGAGGGCAGGGCGGGCACGAGACCCAGCCTCAGCCCCCTGCTGGTGGCTCACAGATGCAGCTCCTGCGGGACGAGTCGAGCAGAAAGCCGTCGGGGCACACGCACGTGTAACCGCCGCGCGTGTTTGCACACTCGCCGTGCTGACAGCGCCCGCCAGTCGCGCACTCATCCACATCTGCCAGGGTTGGGGAGGGTCACTGTGGAGTCAGGAACTTCATCCCTGCAAACCCCGCCCCCAGAACCAAGCTCCTCCCACCCCTGCCCCGTCTCACCTTCGCAGGACCCGTTAACTCTTTCAAAGCCGGTTGGACAAGGTCCATCTGGGGCGCCCACTCTTTCGGAGTTCCCTGTGGCGAGAGGAGAGGGGTGGGCCAGGGGCGGGTGGGCGGAGCGAGAATGGAGTGGGCGGAGCCGAAGACGGGGTGAGAAGGGCTAAAAGATGTTGGCTGTAGTTTGAGTGCAAGATCAGCCTTAGATTGGCAGTTTGAAATGGCCACACTGGAGACTCCCAAAGTACGTGGGAAGGGCCAAGGCACAAAGGCAGGGTGAGAACAGAGTGGCCAAAGTCAGAAAATGGGGTGGGTGGTCCCAGAGCGGTATGAATAGCTCAGGACTGGAAGTGGCCTCCACAATGGGATAGGCGTGGCTACAATTGGTGAACCGGGTTTATCTAGAGCAGAGTAGGAGAATCGGTGAGGTTCTCACCCCTCCCCAGCTCCGAGCACCTCGAGGACGTCCTGGGGCTTACCCTGGTGCTCCGAACACAGCTGACAGTCGTGAACGCCCCAGGCCAAGCCGGCCCCTCCGCAGCAGACCTCCTGCGTCCGGAGACCCGGCAGCGGGGACGCACACTGCGGGGAAGTGATGGGTGAGCGCGCCTCCGCGCGGAGGCACGCTCCGGGCCCCTCCCCACCGGCCTCCTCTCACTTCGCCTCCGCGCAGCTCCCGAAAGCAGTAACCGAAGCCCGAGGCGTCTGAGTAGCTGTTCTCCCGTGGCGCGCTTTGTGCCAACACCGTGTAGGGCGCCGCCGCCTCCGCCCGTGCCGCCGCCTCCGCCCGAGCCACCGCCTCGGCGTCCGCCTCCTCCCAAGGGCCGGACACACGCTCCACCTGGTGCACCACCACCGATGCCTCCTGCGGGTGCTCCACGTGGACGCTCACCATAGACGCCACGCCTAGGGAAGGCACGGCCGGGCAAAGGGAGGTCTACATGGGTTCTTACGGGCTGGGGCTAGACAAAGGGGGGAGGGCAAACTGGGCAAGGGTGCTCGGGAAGGCGGAAAAGGTGAGGGTCAGAGGCACGGTGAAAGGCTTGACAGAGGGGTCGGAGGGGACTCTGGCCACACTTTCCTCACCGTGCTCGTCGTCGCGGTGGTTGGCCAGTGGCATAGTGTACACGGAGCGGGTGAGGCCTGGCATAGCCGGGGCCGGGGGCCGGGCGCCCGAGGAGTGCAACTGGCAGAACTTGCCAGCGAAGTCCGGGGGACAGAGGCAGCGGTCAGGCTTCACGCACACACCGCCATTGTGACAGATCAAGGGACACAGGACTGGGAGGAGAACGAGGACACTCAGGAGAGGCGCCACCACTCCTGGCAGGTTCCCCTATGGCCAGCGAAGTCCCTACGCTCTCGAGGTATCATTCATTTCTAAGTTGCTCCGCCCTCAGTTGTCATGTGGCCCCGCCCCAATTCCTGCATGAGCATTGGCCCAGTCCAGTCGTTCAGCCATCAGAGGTACAGCCCCACCTATTAAGTCGGCAGGCTCTCGCTCGACTGCCCAGGCTGGAATGCAGTGACATGATCATGGCTCTGCAGCCTGGTGCTCCTAAGCTGAAGTGATCCTCCCACGCTGAGACCACAGGCGTGCACCACGTCGGGCTATGTGTTTTAATTTTGTAGAGACAGAGTCTCACTATGTTGGCCAGGCTGGTCTTGAACTCCTGGGCTCAGGCAATCCTCCTGCCTCAGCCTCCCAAAATGTTGAGATTACAGGCGTGAGCCCAGCCAGCTCTCAGGCTGTTTATTCACTTTCATGTCAACCTCTCGCATCCCACTTTCTGGCCGAGTCCACGGGGTTCCAGCCCCGCCCAGACGGCGCTGACCCCGCCCATTCCGTAGTCCGACAGAACCCTTTAATGTTCCAGCCCCTCCAACCCAAAGCTGATCCCTTCCATTGACTCAAACCACATTTTAGCCACTCCCTGGCATAACTCCCCGCCCAACTCGGCCTCCTTCGCTTTCTATGCCCGCCCATACTCCCTCTGCGTAGTCCATGAAGTCCTAGCCCCGCCCCCTGGCTGTGCCCCCTGTCTAGCCCCTCTCACATTACCTTCTACCCGCTGGATGCTAAACCCCGCCTACCCAGGAGCGCAACCTGCCGCCTCTAGCCCCGCCCACTTCCCTTTCCGCACTCTGATTCGCCCGGCCTACTTGCTCACGCCCCTCCCACCCCACCTCCAGGCCGTCCGGGCGCCCTAGTTCCGCCCAGCGCGCTTTTTCTCCGCCCACCTCCTCTCCTGCTGGGGCTTTAGAGTTCTAGCTCTGCCTCACCGCCTCCAGTAGCACCGGGGCGGGGCCACGAGCGGGAACGCGCTTCCACTCCCCTTTGCGCGCCCTCGCTGGGCCCCAGGCCACCTCTGGGCGGGGCACTGCCAGCTGTGCGGCGGGGTAAACAAAGAGAGAGGTGCGGCGGGGGCAGGGCGGCGGCTCCGCATTCCGGACCCTTGGGGAGCCCCGGGACCGTGGAGCCAAAGGAGGCCGGACTGTCCTGCGAGAGCACCCCCTCCCTCTCTCTCCCGGAGCTGCAGAGAACAGCTGGAGACAGCTGTGCGTAGGGGAGGGAGGACGCAGGCGGCCGGGAGAGGCGTGTGTGGGATTCTGAGTCACAACTGTAGAGAGGAAAGGACACGGAGAGCCACCTCCACTTAGGATAAAGAGACTGGAGTCCTGGGAGGAGATCGGTTAAAGGGCAGTCCTCTAGAGTTGAAAGACGCTGGAGGTTTCTGGGATGGAGAACCTAGCTCAGAGGAAACTGAGGCGCCCTTTCAGCAGGAGTCCTTTTGGGGACGTTTACCTAGAAAACAGGACTCTAGTGCCTCCTAGGAGACAACCAGTTTGAGGGTGCTGAAAACAGGGTTTAGAGAGAGAAGTGGAATTCCTGGAGGTCATCAGCACTTAAGAGCCTCAACTGGCCAAGACCTTATGTGGAATCCCCTCCCCTCCCAGCTAAGCGATTAGGTACCAAAGCCTTTTTATTAATGGTTGCCTGAGAGGAGCACAGGGTCTGGAGTCCTTTTGGGGAAATCCACTTATTAACACCAACTCTGGGGTTCTCTGAAGATAAATGGGATCAGAAGTTCCTGGGGAGGGGGGTGAGCTAGAAGAGCAGGACATCTAGAGGATACTACAGAGTTCTCTGGGGAAAGGCACAGTGTGGGGGGTGGGAAGCAAGAATGAGAGGGAACTTCACTGGAGGAGTGGTCTCTAAAGTCTGTTGCCAGGAGTGGAGAGGGGGCCTAGAGCCTGGGAGCAAAAGCTCTGGGCTCCCCTAGGCAGGAGTGTGGGGCCGGGACTCTAGGGTGCTCTAAGGCGGGCTTTTAATTAGGTAGTGGGACCTAGGAGAGGCTTAACTAGGAATCAAGATTGCAAAAGAGGAAGGGTCTCTGAGGGAGGTGATGGGAAACCAGCCAGGTCTGAGGGCATTTCCCAGGCTCCAAGGCATTTCTCTGCCTTCTCTTGGCCCCAATGCAGGCCCCCATGCCAGCTCCCTGGGGGTGCCTACACCCAGGGTGGGCTGCTAGATGGGCACAGCCAACATCATGCCCTACAGCCCTGGCTGAGCGGGGAGTTGAGGACATAGGGGTCCCTCTGAGGTCAGCCCCCACTTCATATGCCCCTCCTTGCACCCCCAGGGGCTTGGCACCCACCTGGGCATGGTGCCTGGCACAGGCACGCTGGGGCTGGGCCGGGAAAGAGTGAAAGAAAGAGGGAGGAAGGGGAGGAGAGAGGGAGTGGCAGCGGGCGGGGGCTCAGGCGGGAGATGAGCTCACGCCGGCCGGGCTGGGCTGGCTGGGGGCCAGGCTGGGCGAGTTCTCCGCGCCAGGGGCCCCCACTCCCCACTCCAGAGGGTCTGCCGGGTGGGGGGCAGGGAGGCCCCGACCCCAGAGAGTCTGCCTACTTTTGCATCCTGGAACAACAGGTGGCGTACCCTCCCCCACCTCACCTGAACCCCCAGGGCTCCCCATCTCTAGGAGCGCCTGGTACATACTCCTCCTGTCGCCTCTGCCCCCAGGGGGCGCCCCTTCCTTAAGGCCTCATCTGGATTTCTCTCGCACGTGGGGACCCCTGCAACTCAGGTCCTGGGGAGACATCCCCCCCAATACACACACAACCCCCTTCTCTGTCCCTTCTCCCTCTTAGCTCCAGTCTCCCTCCTCACAGGCATTCCCATACGGAACCTTCCCACCCAAAGACACAGAAACTCAGACGTCCACCATGCGTCCCTGAGACTCGTGCTTGGTCCCTGGGGAGTCCTTACTCAGCGTTTCCAAATCCAAGCCCCCGTCCCAAAAGTTCTCAGGTCCCTTAGTTCTGAGATCCCCATTTTGACTCGAAGGCATGAAAGCCAGCGCCAATTCCCTTACTTGGGACATCACAAGCCCCTAAGGACCCTCATTGCTTGCAAAATAGGAACCCGCAAGACCCAACCCCAAAAGCCAGGAATTTGGGGCCCCTTTCCTCAAATAGCCCCTGAGATTCCCCTGCACTGTTGCATGTGGAATCTGGGCTCCCGCTCCCTGGAGGACTGTCTCCTCCATCCCCAGGGATCCTCCTCCCCCCGGGAGCTGCTCTCTCGGGACCACCACCCCGCACTCACAGGCGCGGAAGCCGGGTCCCCCCGGGGCCGCCCCGCCGGGCGCGCCGCTGTCCACGCTGGTGGCGTTGCGGGGCGCGCAGGTCGGGGTACAGCGGGAGCCGGACGGCCCATGGATGCAGCGCAGGCCGCACACGACCGGGGTGAAGCGCACGCGGAGACGCTCTCCGGGCCGGCCCAGTCCCGGCTGCGGCCCTAGCTGCGCCAGCAGCACCAATAGCGACACCCAGAGCAGCCGCACGCCGCCCGCCATGGCTGCAGCGCCGCGCTCCGCCGCGCCGCCGCCCCAGCCCGCCCGAGGGGCCCGGCCGCGCCCGCCCGCCCGCCCGCGGGGGAGGGCGGCCGCGCCCCCGCTCGGGCCCCCCCCACCACTCCCTCCCCGGCGGCCGCGCGGGGGCGCGTGGGGCTGGGCGCTTAGCCAGAGACTCGCAGGCTGGGCGCTAGACTCGCAGGGGTGAGCCGGGCGCCCCCTTTGTCCCCATCCTCACACCAACAAGTGGACCAGGCCTGTAGGGGAGCGGCGAGGAAGGGAACAGGTGGGGGCGGGCGGGTTTCCCCCCAGACAGAGCTGAATCCATACAGAGGAAATGCATAAAGAGTAGTGGGGGCCGCATTTGGGGAGACAGCTAAAAGTTGTCTCCTTTTCCGCCCTGGGCACAGAGAAAGGGGCTTCGTCTAGATAGGGGCCTATCATGGCACATCTGAGCGGCCAGGTGGGACATCTGAGGGATGGGAGAAGGGTCACTGCACCTGGGCACGTAAAGGAATCGGGTGTCTAGATCCTGGGCAGGAGGCTGGAGGTGGGTGGGGGAGAACACATCTGAAAATGCGGCCACATCTGGCCAGAACACCACACCTGGTGGAAGAAGTCACAATGGATAAGGAAGCCTTGGATGGAGGCTGTGGGCGGGGGTACTAACATCTGGCCCGAGGCTCACATCTGGAAGACTTTAGGGGGAGGGGTCACATCTGGGCTGAAGGCTACAGCAAGAGAAGGGTTTTGAGGATGTTTGAGACAGGGGTGTTTGTGTTCTAGCCTGGGGGTCGAGAGCTGGAGTGGGAGGAGGGCAGGGGGAAGATTCGGGAAACAGGAGGATGCCTTTGGCCCCCAGCCGCCCCGAAATCTTGAGCATTCGGTGCCCAGGCAGGCGCCAACCCGCACAATCGCTTTTGTTGTCTGGGCTGGTTCGGCGGTGCTTTCTGCCCGGCCAGCGCGCCCTCCCTCTTCAGCCGCGGGGAGCCCGGACGCCTGGCTTCCCGGCCCCACCCCCGCGGGTCAGCGCCTCTGGCCTGCGTCTGGTCCTGTCCCGGGCTCACCTCACAGGGCCGGACGCTGGGGTCCCAAGAGGGGGCCTCGTCCTGGGGGTGGGGGCTGAGCTACAATGGGGGCCGGGTAGGCGGCGGCTGGACCGTGGGAACCAGACGGCTTTATCTGGCCCGGAACCCCCCTCGCCCCAGGCGGAGGAAAGGCGGATGTGCTTACCCGGGGCCTTGCCAGCGGGGGCACGCTGTGGGGGCCTCCTTCTCAGTAGTCCCCGGCCCCCAGGCCCCCGGGGCCGCCGCCGCTTCAGTAGAGCTCTGGCCTCCTGCAGCCTGGGTGGGAGAGGACGGAAAAGCTGCTGTCACCGGGTTAAGCTGACCTCCCCACCAAAGAGCCTCCATGCCAGGAAAATGTCTTTCAGTAGCGGCTCTGCCCAACCCTCCCCGTACAACACCCATTTATGGGGACCAGGCCTCTAGTGGGAGAGAAACAAAAAGACCCTAGGAGAAACAGAGATGGGGGAGGGGTGGCGGGAGAGAGAGAAAGGGCAGACAGACTTAGACATAGAGACAGGCAGTGAGACACAGAAAGAGAGAGGAAAAGATACAGGTTAACTAGAAAGAAACAGAGAGTCCAAAATAATGCAGAGATGAAAAGAGACTGAGATAGGGAGGGAAGAGATGAAATAGACATACAGGCTGATAGTGAAAGAAAGAGCCGGCGAGAGAGGGGGGAGAGAGAGACGGAGAGATGGGGTGTATGTGGGGGGAAGGTGGGGGGGAGGTGGAGTGGAAACGGGGGCAAGGCTGGAGTTCCTGAGGATTTGGTAGGGGAGGGACTGCCCACTCACGTCAGTGGCTGCCAGTTGAGGGACACCTGTCTCGTCCTCACGCTGGGGCTGGGGCTGGGGCTAGGCACTGGGTTCAGGCACCGCTGGGGGCCTGCACACTTTTTGGGCTGGCAGCTTCGGACCCTGCAGGAGGCTTGGGAGACAGCCAGGGACTAAGTGGGGAAGGAGGAGACCAAGTACTTCTCTACCAAACACATCCCACTCTCCCGCTGGGATGAGGGGTGGGAAGGGGCGCTCCCTGCCCCTCTCCTCCTACTCATACTCCACCTGCCAGAACCCACCTCGGATGCAGCGGCTCCTCCTAGACGTCTGGCCTGGGCAGCAGCGACAAGTAGCAACGCTATAAATAGTGGGGTGGAAGTCACTTAGGCCCCTAGCACCCCAGAACTCTGTAAAGGAGGGCGATCAGAGGAGGGGAAACCAAGACGAATCCTGAAGGGGGCTTGAAACAGATATGTAACTAACTTGAAGTTCTCCCCCACGCCTCAGTTTCTCCATCTGTACAATGGGAGGCAAATTGACTTAGATTCTCTGGGCTGAAGGGCACAGCAACCTTACTTTTATTTGTCTTATGAAGAGGTTTTGGCAGTAAGGCTTTACTGAAAAATACGTTATTTTGAAAGCAATTTTAAAAAAAAGACGATTTATAAGCGCATTTCTAAGCCCGGGCTGTCTGGGGATGTAGAACCCCGCCCTCCCCATATCCCGGTCCGAGACTCAGACGCCATCCTGAGCTTGGCCGACAGGTGGCGGCACTTCCACAGGCCTCCAGCTGGGGAGGGAAGGCTCTTCCCTTTGGCTGGGTCCAGCAGGGTGCTGAGGTGGAGGAGGATAAAGGCGTCACAGTCCAGGACTGGGAATCCCAGAGCCTGAGTTCTAGCCCGTTCTTGCCCTTCCACGATGTGTGTCCAGAAGCCTGCGAATCTTGGTCTTTGGGCCTCAGTTTCCCGCCTGACCAGGAGAAGGGTGCCATTCTTGGAAACATCTCCGAGCCTAGAGGGTCTCAGTGACTGAGCTTCCAGCTCCGGTTCAAGTGCGTCGCAATGAAGGGGCCCCCCAGACAAGTCCATTATCCCCAGGCTAAGGGGGGGCTAAGACAAGGGCGCGCGCCCAGACTCCGAGACGAGAGCAGTGGCGGGGCGCAGAGAAGGGGGTACCCGGGGGCTGGGCCCCTCTCAAGTGGGTGGGGCCCAGTGGAGGATGAGGCCTGCTGGTGGGGAGCCTCGGGGATCCCCGATCCTGCCGTCGTCCCTCCCGCCTTTTCTCCCGGTTAACCCCTTCCCGGCCCCGCCCCCGCCGCGGCTCGGGTTACTAAACGCATTCGCAGAGACCCAGGCGGGAGCAGAGCCGGGGCCTTTGTAACGGAGCGTTGGGCTGCCGGGCGGGGAGGGTGGGTGGGGGTGCTGGGCAGACGGCTTCCTTCAGTCCCGTCACCCGCAGACTGGAGGGGCGCCTATAGCCCCCAGATTTATAGGGAATCCTGGATCTCTCGTCGTGAAATCACTGGAGCCTCATTCAATCCCGGAGTCCTTTAAGTCTAGGAAACTGGAGCATCCCCAGCACTTCTGAAGCCTGAGGACTCCTCCACCCCACCCAACACCCCACAAGCCCCTCTGCCATCAACCCAAGAATCCATGTCTTCCTGACAGATTCGAAAAACCCGAAGGTCCTTTTTCATGAACACAGAGCCCCCAAATCCTAGAAAACCAGGATAACTCAACGGCCTCATAAAGTCCCTCCAGAATCCCCCAATACCTTTCCTCCTTACCCACCCAAGAAACTTGGGGAACTGCATCCTAGCTCGAGGACCCCACACGTCTCTATCATTCTAGGAGAGCTCAACCACCCCACCCCCGCTCCAATAAACTAGAGATCTTTTCCGGAAGAAACCTCAGGTTTCCCTGGAGACTTAACCTGCTCCACCACAGTGGAGGGGACTCCCCATAAAAATCTCAGTACTCCCGGATTCTAACCTCTACAAATTGGGGGCGCCTAATTAATCCAAGAGCCCTCCTTTCACCTCCGCATCGAAGCAGTGGGTTCGATTTCCCCTAAATCCGAAAGCCGTGGTCCTCCTGGACCACCAGTGGAAGGGGCACAAGGAAGCAGGGGCCGCAGCGGGGCTTACCTGGCCAGGCGGCCGGGGACCCCTGCGACCTCGACGACCTGGCTGGGGCTGGGGCTGGGGCTGGCAGCGGAGGCGGCGGCTGCGAGGAGCGGCAGCAGCAGCACCAGCAGGAGGGGGCGGCGGCTGTTGGGGCCAGGCCTCCGCATCGTGTCGGGCGCCGAGTCCCGCTCCGGGCGGGCGGTCTGTCCAGCGGGTCCGGCTCGCCGCAGCCCCGCCCCCGCCCCCGCCCCCGCCCCCGCCCGAGGCCGACTCACTTTCTCCACCGTCCAGCCAAGGGCTGCGAACTTCCCGCCAATCACAACCTGGCCCCGCCGGCGCTCGCCGTGCGGCCTATCAGAAGGCAGCAGGGACAGGTGCCGGATGCGGGGCGCGGGGGACTTCGAGTTCCCCACGCAGTGGGGGGAAATTAGGACTCGGGTACTGGCTCCATGAACCTTCTCGTGGAGCAGAGGCCCGAAGAGTAGGGGTGCCTACACAATGGGAGGGATATGGAGGCGGGGTATGGGGGCAGGCAGGGTCCCCTAAGCTGATCTCCCTCTGGCAGGCCTCAGGCCTCTGTTCCCAGTTCTGGGAGAATTTGGCCAGAATTGAGCTCCCTCGCTGGCGTACAAGCTGGAAGCCCCCCACAGGTACCCCTTTCCACTCGAGAGACTGAGGATTCTGTCAGTGGAGCACCAACCCCACACTAGGCCCCAGGTCCTGCCCCTCTCAGGTTCCCAAGTTCACATTGGATCGTCTCAAATGATTGATCCCATATCAAGGCCTTAGGCTTCAGGGGTTCCAGGCTCACCATCTGCAAAACTTGTTCCCCGAAGTTCTGCCCCTCAGTGAACCCAGCCAGGCTCTGCCCCTGAGCCACAAATTCCGTTCCCAGGGGGCTCCTGGCTCTGCCCCTCCTGCACCCCACTTATCGCTACCCCCAGAGGGTATCAGACCCCCTTCCTTGCTTGAGTCTTTGAATGCTCCCAAGAACAGCCTTCCACCCCCCAGAATTGCAGACTTTCTCCTTAGAGAGTTCCCAGTTCCAGCTGGGCTCCCTGGCGCAGGCCTGTAAATCCAGTGCTTTGGGAGGCTGAGGTGAGTGGATTGCTTGAGTTCAACAGTTTGAGACCAGCCTGGACAACGTATTGAGACCCCCGTCTCTATTAAAAATCCAAAAATTAGCCAGGCGTGGTGGCATGCGCCAGTAGTCCCAGCTACTCGGGAGGCTGAGGTGGGACGATCGCTTGAGCCTGGAAAGCGGAGGCTGCAGTGAGCTGAGATGGCACCACTGCTCTGCACTCCAGCCTGGACGATAGAGTGAGACCCCGTCTCAATAATAAATAATAAGCCTATATAAAAGAGAGTTCTGATCCCCTCCTTGCCTAAGAGTCTCCACCACTAACTAGGAGCCACAAGCCACAGGGAGCCTTAAACCCCGTCCACACCCGATTTAGTGGGTTCCAGGCTTCAAGCCTTCAAACTCAGAGTCTCAAGCCCAGCTTCATCCCTTCATTATAAATTCAAGGCTCCATCCTATCTATATGCTTTGAAATAGAAGCGCGTTCTCTCCCAAAGGCAGCGCCCCTAGAGCTTCAGACTCCGCCCCCTAATTACCTCTTTTTCCACTGAGTTTCAGGCCACACCTTTTCCCACAGAAAATTGGGACGGGACCACATGTAGGATCCCAAGCCCACCCCCTTTATGTTTGTCTCGCTTTGGGGTTCCAGGCCCCATATTGCACAACAGTTGGATTCTTAAGGTTCCCAGATCTGTAGCGTTAGCCCCGCCCCCACCTCGTGGATCCCAGGCTCCACCCACACAGGGTACTAGGCCACATGCCCTGGCCGTGGAGCCCACCCCAGACCAAGAACTGCAGTTGATCCGACTGCATCCCCACCCCCCACTCCTGCTCCTTCTTCCAGTCCAGGAGGGTGCGCAGGACTGACGGGGAAGCCCTTCACCACCCCCCACCACCCCAGCTTACAGTGAGATTCACAGGCTGACTCACACGGCTACACACCGTTTCTGCCACCTACAGCAATCCATGCCTCCATCTCACACTGACACCCAGAAATCTGGGTCCAGCACCGTCCAGGGACACACAGTCCCTGGGGCAGTGACCACAGCACTCACACTCCATTCACAGCCATTCGTGGGCTGTCCCAGAGCCTGGCTCTGCCCAATGACTGTACTCCATGACCCTGTCTTTGTGTAACCCCCTAAGACCCCTGCTCACATGACCCTGCAGGACATCGTATCCCTGCCCGCTTCCCCCCTCACCACCTCCTACCCTGTGGCTGGAGCATTTGCTGGGGGCGCTGCTGAAATTTCTCCCTTCTGTCCAGGATCCAGCGCATCTTCAATGCTTGTTGCTAGGCAACAGCCTCTGGCTCACCACTGCAACTTCCGGCGTTGGCCTCCCCTCCCCCTAGAATTTGGAGTCCCCAGCTCCCAATCCCCCGCATCAGTGTCACTATCTCTCAGGGTTGTGTCTGTCACCTCTTAGATCCTAACTGATCTCAACCCTTCAGAATTCCTCAGAGTTCTAGTGGCCCGGCATTCCAGAATCTTCCACCCCTCCCCCCATGCCCTCTCATGCACAAAAACACACACGCAGTTAATACTATACTAGGATAATACTAACTCTAGCATTTAGATAACCCGACTCTTCAGCGTTCTAGATTTGCTGACATCCCAGATTCCCTCCTCTCCCTCTCCCTCCCTCTCTCTCTCTCTCTCTCCCTGTCTCTCTCTCTCTCTCTCTCTCTCTCTCTCTCCCTGTCTCTCTCATTTCTAGAATGAGGCCAGGTGCAGTGGCTCACGCCTGTAATCCCAGCACTTTGGGAGGCCGGGGCAGGCAGATTGCTTGAGGTCAGGAGTTTGAGACCAGACTGGCCAACACAATGAAACCCTATCTCCACTAAGAATACAAAAATTATCCAGGCATGGTGGCGCACACCTGTAACCCCAGCTACTTGGGAGGCTGAGGTGGAAGGATCACTTGAACCTGGGAGGCGGAGGTTGCAGTGAGCCAAGATCATGCCACTGCACTCCAGCCTGGGTGACAGAGTGAGACCCTGTCTCAAAAAATAATAAATAAATAAAATAACAAAAATGTAAAAAAGAAATAAAATACAAATAGAATGACCAGCATTCCAGAAACATAAGCATTCTGGATTCTCTGGCCTGGAAATAAAAAATGACCCTAATATACTAGATCTGTGAGCATTACAAAACACCACCATATTCTAGATTTCCTGACCTTCAGCCCCTCCCCCCACATACTAGAATTCTTAATATGCCAATATCCCCCAGTATTCTGAATATCCTGGCATGTAAAAAATTTTCTAGAGTCTGAGGCTGGGCATGGTAGTTCACACTTGTAATCCCAGCACTTTGGGTGGCTTAGGCAGGAGAATGGCTTGAGCCCCAGGGTTTGAGACCAGCCTGGGCAACACAGTGAGACAATGTCTCCTCAAAAAAAATTAAAAATTAGCTGGCCGTGGTGGCACACTCCTGTAGTCCCACATACTCAGGAGGCTGAGGCAGGAGGATCGCTTGAGCCCAGAGGGTTGAGGCTGCAGTGAGCCATGATTGCACTCCAGCCTGGGCAACAGAGTGAGACCCTGTCTCAAAAACAAACAAACAAACAAAAACAAAACTAGGGTTTGAGACACAGCTATTTCAGAATACCCGGGTTCAGAAGCACTCACCTTTTTTTTTTTTTTTAAAATTTGATTCGTGGGACGTTCATTAAATCTTTTTTTTTTTTTTTTGAGACGGAGTCTCACTCTGTCGCCCAGGCTGAAGTGCAGTGGCATGATCTTGGCTCACTACAACCTCCGCCTCCACGGTTCAAGCGATTCTCCTCCCTCAGTCTCCTGAGTAGCTGGGATTATGGGTGTGCACCACCATGCTTGGCTAATTTTTGTATTTTTAATAGAGATAGGGTGATCTCTATTAAAAATCATGGTGAAACCATGTTTTATATATTTTATAAAATATAAAAAAACATGGTGAAACCATGTTGATCAGGCTGGTCTCAAACTCCTGACCTCGTGATCTACCTGCCTAGGCTTCCCAAAGTGC
>CAUYLG010040225.1:0-147186 GCA_963573385.1 Cacajao melanocephalus | reverse complement strand
CCTGGGCAGTAGAACAAGAATCCTGTTCTCTCTCCCTCTTTTTCTTCCTCTTTCTTTCTCTCGTACATTCTTTTTTTTTTCTTTCTTTCACTCTCACTTTCTTTCCTCTCTTTTCCTTTCTTTCAAAAAAAAAAAATAATTCAGGAATGTGCTACTTCATGAAGTGTCCGGGCTCCAAAGTTTGGATTACATCACGCCAAAGTGAAAGTCGCATGGTTGCACTTTGCTTGACAGTTCTCTTCAGACTTGGAAGCAACATGACACATTTGATTGTACTACCATGCTCATTTACCAAGTAGCCCATAAGGCTGCCAGCTTTGTGTGAGACACAGAGCAAGAAAAGGCTCTGTAGTAGACTGCGGATGCTGAGACTAGGCCTTTATAACTTGGTAGATCTGTGGCTGACTGAAAGCCATGTAGAGCCTATGGCCAGCCCCAATATAAGAACCACAGTTACAGCCTCTGGGGCTTCAAAATAAATCAATGCCCTTTAGGTAGGCAAACATTCTCTTGTGAAACAGCTCCTGGCTTGTTATTGGCCCTGGAAGAAATGGAATGTCCAACCATGGTAAAACTAGTAGCCTTGCAATTGGCCTGCCCTTAGTAAATAGGGGATTATCAACCACCGTTAAGGTGTATCCAAGAGCTCTTCATCATCACATGGAAGCAATATGTAATGGATAAACAGCAGATGCAATAGATTGTAAAAATTGCATGGCTCATCTCCCAGGGTGTCTATTCAATCCATATTTCTATCCCTTCTTCACTTCATGCCTATAACCTTAAGAGGAATGCCATATGCCCAGTTGCCTAAAAAGGTAAAAACTAGCATCTGATTAAAAAAAAAATTTATAGAGATAGAGTCTTGCTGTGTTGCCCAGGCTGGTCTTACACTCCAAGCTCAAGCAATCCTCCTGCCTTGGCTTCCCAAAGTGCTAAGATTACAGGCATAAGCCACCATGCCCCACCAAACGCCTGATTTTTAGATGGCTCTGCACAATATGGAGGCATCAGATTCAAATGGACTATAAGTTCACACAGAAGTAGTC
The DNA here is from genome assembly GCA_963573385.1 of Cacajao melanocephalus. Classification (NCBI taxonomy): domain Eukaryota; kingdom Metazoa; phylum Chordata; class Mammalia; order Primates; family Pitheciidae; genus Cacajao; species Cacajao melanocephalus. Next base: position 146,137 of record CAUYLG010040225.1, on the reverse strand, counting down.
CTACAGAACAGGAAATAAAAGAAACCTCTCCCACGAAGACTTTTTAGGGTATATCTCATGCTCCAATTTGTTTGGAAAGATAGATGCCCTGGGGTGAGAATCCTCCAGGACTCATAAACAACAGCTAATGGTTTGATCAGACATGGAGGTATACCAAGATTGGCAGATGGGTGACAAGGAGTATTGGAGAGGAGGAAATACGATGAACCTCTCAGATAAACAGTATGAGAATACTTTGTTTCCAGCGAAAAAGGAAGTTCACAGTATTTGGGTGAATAAAATAAGCTGTTCTTTGGATGTCAGAGAGTCTTCCCTCAGCCATCCCTACACTTGCTCTAAGGGTTCATGGAAAACACGGCCCTAGTGAGAAAGGGTATCAGCATAAAACTCAGAAAGCAGAAGGGAGGACAGTGAGGTGGACAGTGAGAATAGTGGAATCACGCAAATATGAGGTCTTCGGCAGTTCTGCAGGAGCTGTAAGAGAAGTTCGGTGGTGGAGGCCCGGTTTGTGTTTTCACAGGAGTTGAGCAGTAGGTCACAGCATCTGCAGAATTTCCAGATGACAAAATAATGTCATCAGAATTTTGCTGTATCCATTTCCATGGCTAGTCTTAGCTTTTCTCTGCACTGGATTCCTTAAGCAGGTTCTCTTGTAGTGGCCCCTCGGAGCTCCAAATCCAATGGAAAGAGAGTTTCTCTCTCCAATCATCAAGAAAAAAAAAATTTGGACTGAATCTCATTGACCCAGTTTGGGTCACATATCCATTCTGAATTGATCACTGCAGCCAATGAGATTGAATACGCCAGGCCCAGGTAATAATACACATCCCCTGAACAGCTGGACCAGGGTGAAGTCTGAAGGGGAAACTGGACAGGTTTCACGTAGTTCGTCACCCAAAAGCAACTGGCCTTACAGAATGGAAGATCGACTTGGTGAGGCTAAGGTACCGCCTTCCAAAATGCAGCATATGCTTCAAGTTCGTGACCACTTACTTAAGAGTAGTCCTCAAGCCAAAATCAGGACGTTACCAGAGAAGAGGAGGAGGAATGATGGGCAAGCAGAAACCACCGCTGTCCACTACATGTCAAATTCTGGCTCCTCCCCTGGGCCCTGGGAGGATGGTGACTAAGAAAGCCTGCAGTTGAGTCCCTGACTCTTCTTACCCTGTGACCCCAGGGGCACGAGTTTGCTGAACTAAAATTCAGAAGGTTTTATGAATTCCAGTTCCGATGTCTGTGAACTGGAGAAATCTCCTTTAACTTTTTTGAACCTCCTTTGGGCCCTTCTTTGCCAAATGAAGAGCTAATAAAGCCTGCCTTGTGGAAGATTCAACAAGACAAAACTCATAAAACCACTTTGAAATCTGTAAACTTCTCCAGTAATGTCATGGATCATCTTTATTGCTCCACGGAAACCAAGATGAACTGAGCCTCACTCATCCTGGTTAGGAGGGGAAATTACCCCATAGATGATGGGCAGATATGGGAAACTGAGGTCAATAGACAGCAATAAGGCAAGAGGAGTGAAACTGGAGGTACTGCCCAATGCCCTTTGTCACACAGATAGGACCCATCCACCTCTTTCTGGGCTACTGAGCTTGTTCCCCCTTCCCTAGATAAAAGTAAAAATAGATGGTTAGCTGTGACCAAAGGCTTAAACTGTAAATATGTTTGACACAGGATTCCTCACTGAGAAAACTTCTTCTAGGAAAATAAATGGTTAGGAAAGCAAAGATTCCTCTGAAAGGAAATTTATTGCAGCAATTATCGGGATAACAAAAGTTTGAAAGTAGCTGCCCTGCAATAAGAAATTGATTATATAATTACAGAAATTATGGTATTATCTCTTCAGTGGCATGCTAAGAGTGAATGAGGAAAATGATGATACAGATATTATGTAGAGGAATAGCCAGGATCTAATAAATGAAAAGGGCATGTACAATATGATCCCGTCTTTGTCAAACACATAGATGCATTCGTGCACATAAGATTGAAAAGATACATCGTAGTTATATCATGCATACCTTTAACTTCTCTGAGTTAAACTGTGCACCCCCCAAGATGTGTGGGGTGGTGGGGGGCAGCAGCGGGGAGACAGAGAAAGAGAGAGAATAATTTAAATCGTGCAGGAGATCTGACCTGACACTCACTGAACACATGAGTGAGATGGGTATACAAGACTACTGAAATGTCAGTCCCTCTCAGTTCTCATTTGTCTTTCAGAATGTGAGCATCCTCCACGCTGAGTATGATGCTAATGTTTCAAGATGTGTATTTTTTTATACAACCTGTCCCCTAAATGCAAGCCAACTACGTTTTCTAGCTCAACTGATGAAGCGGTGATCAAGTCCAAGCCCAGAGGAAGATGGCTGAGTTGTATGGATGGAAAGATGGCATGCCCTCTCCTAATGCAGCCCCTTCCTGAGAAATTGTCCACTGTGGTTTTCCTTCTGACTCTAGATCCTGACCCCCACCTGTGGTTCCCAAGAAGCTCTTTCCCAGCAAAATGTGTACAGTGGTGACCTATGGGTGAAGCTGTTTCTTTTCTCTTTATGACAAGCTGTACCTTCTAATTTCCTAAAATGAACATGTATTATGTAATGTATTTTTAAGGATAGCTAAGACCTCCTGTTCTAATGGGGACTTAACGGAGTACCCTCTAGAATGTTCCATTTAGTTATCCCAGCTTTGCCAGCCCACAAGAGCAGCTTCCTGTGAAGACTGTGCAGAGCCCACTGTCCTTCCTCCACGGCTGGCAAGGCTGCTCTCTCCCCTTCTCTCAGCCCTTATCATAGAGAATCTCCGTGGGTCATAGCATTAGGCCAGGCTGGGTAGCCCTGGATGGCTGCAGGGCCCACGGTGCCAGGCAGCTCGGGGCCATCTCTGCCCATCGCTCCCAGGCTCCATCAACCCTTGTTAGTCCTCATTACCAGCCGAGCCCAGACAGGCTGCCTCCACGCTGGGTCCTTGATTTTTCTATTTCCAGAGAGTTATTCAGGCCAAATCTCCAAATCAAGTTATGCCCCTGACGTCTTAGATTTGCAGTGCTCTGACAGCGCCTCCTCCCGTGCAGCCCACTCTCAGTCCCCACAAGCTAGAGATGGTCCCCGGTAGCACATAAACCTATCCTGATCCCCCTGCAGAATATAAACTCTCTCTTTCTCACACACACACACACACACACACACACACACAAACACACACACGCACACAAATCCTCATATACACACAAACACATCCCCACAGCCCCACAAATGCACTCTGTCACCCATACTCATGCAAATAAGCATCCATGAACACCCACACCCTGGGGGTCCTCAAAAGTACCAGAGACCCAGATCACTTACAGTTTTGAGGTTTCCAGCATGTTCAAGTATGACAAATTGCTACAACTGCGTTTCAAAATTTGTAGCTCTTTTAAACGTTTACATTTAACAAATTACCATCGTATGTTTTAAATGCAAGATAATTGTGTTATCCAGAAAAATAATTATAGGATTTATGAACAATTAATTCTTAGGACACGGCAGGCAGCAGTGGGCTTCGGGAACGCATTGTGCTTAGGGCTGGATGATGGATGTCCTCCCCTCGCCATCTTGTCAGCTTATCTCTTAGATTGCGTATATAACCTCATTTGGGGACAATATCGAGAGCCCAGATCTGAAGCCTTCTGTGAGTCTGAGGCCCAACCAGTGACTCCTGTCAACCCCTGAATGCACGCTTACAATGCACGCCCACCATTCACGCTCATCAACAAGGCCCTGAGCCCCCACACACTGACACACAGACCCGCCCTACCTGCAGGGGGAAAGCCAGGGTCCTGGGACTCACTGGTAACTTTGGTCACCTCTTGACAGTCATTGGAATGTCTCAGAGCTGGGAGGGACCCTCTGAGCCCTCTGATCCAGCCCCTCTCAAAGGTAGAGGCATCTCCTACAACGCCCGCCCCCTCGCCACCCAGGCTCAAGCCCTTTCAGATGCTCAGACTGATCCTAACAAGAAGGGAAGTGAAGTTGGCCATCCTAGAACTTCCAATCATTAGCATCCTCCTCGTCTTCTATAGAGTAGCCCTAGGATTCAGGAAAAGCACCATTCAGCCTGCTCTTCTCTGGGACAAAGGGCTTCTGTTCTGTCTACCTGTATCTGGAAAAGTATTGCTTTTGTGCACGCATACACACACACACACACACACACACACATGCACATGATTACTTGCTCATATACATAAATACACTCACATGCTCATACATACACACTTTAAAAGCCTGTGGCTTTTAAAGCAAGACCCTAACCTTTAGAGGCAAACCACAGTCTGAAGCCCGCTTTCGTTACTTATTAGTGGTCACTTGAAAAAGTCATCTGTCCTCTGTGAACCTCAGTTTTTCCTGTATTTAAAATGGATCCAAAAGACATCTGCCTCATAAGTCATCAGTAGGATCTACCTGAGATCTTTGTAAGAGCACCCAGCAAAGTACATAGTTTCTTTCCTATCTTCCTGTGCTTTGGGGAAATCCTTGGACTGGCCATGCCCAGTCCACTCCCACCATGACAACCACGAACTCAAATACCCAAGCAGAAGATGAGAGCTCCATCATCCTCAGTCAGGCAGGATGCTAGAAAACGCACATTGCCACATTGGGCAAAGTGGGGTCCTGGATCCTGCCCACCTCACCTGCTTCCCGTTTCCCTCCACTTCTTCCTTATGGTTACTTTCATGTCTCACTAAAACCCCTGCAGCTCTCAGCCCCCTGCGGCCTCCCTACGCTTCATTTTTGCTCTCTCTCGTTGGAATGTCCTCCCTGTCATCTCCCAATTCCTCCCACCACCTGATCAGGGAAGGCTTCCTGGAGAAGGTGAGTCCAGGACTCAGTCTGGAAGAATGAGCTACATCACTAAATATCTGCCTAACTCCTACTCATCCCTCCAAACTAGTGCCTGTCTCCTCCCACAGAAAACCTTCCCTGATCACCTCACCTCACGCTAGTTTAGACGGTGCATCATTAGCCCTCTTTTTTTCTGATTACAATGAGTGTTTTTGTTTAATGGCCGAGATACATATCAGAAAATGAGTGGCATATTCAAACTACATAGTTGAGAAGAATTTAACAAAGTGATTATTTTCAAAGGCAGCGTTTAGGGAAACCAAAAAGAGGCAGCATCACACATGGAACTAAGAACAGAGGGCAACCTTAACCACCCATAGGCCTAACTGGGACAGTGGGAGGGGCCACTAGCAGAACTGGGAGATAATGAGCTGAAATAGCAGGGTTGGTTGGTGCTGGTGAATGGCAGTCAATGTCAGAATGACGTTAAGATCATCTTGTTTGTTTAATGTTAATGGTTGGTTGGTTTGTTTGTTTTTTTTTGGAGACGAGGTTTCATCATATTGGTCAAGCTGGTCTTGAACTCCTGACCTCGTGATCCACCTGCCTCAGCCTCCCAAAGTGCTGGGATTACAGGTGTGAGCCACCATGCCCAGCCAATGTTAATGTTTTAATTAAAACTTTTAGTTGATTTTTCCACGTTTGTATGTATTTTGTATTTGAAAGGTATTAAGATTTGCGTTTCACTGATTATTTTTAAATGAATTTTAAAGACTTTTAAAAACCAGTATTAATGCCAGCATTTCAGCAACACGTGCATAAATACTCAGAGTATTATCGTTTGGTTCTGATGTTGAAAATCAGTTCTCTTTTGGTTGTCAGGGATAGGAAACCCAGCCCCAGACAGGCTTAAGCAAAAGGGGAATCTGTTACTTCACACGTCTGGAGATTCCAGAGCGTTGGCTGGCCTCAGGCCTGTCCTGGTGCAAGGGCATAAAGAATGTCATCAGGACCTGGTGGCTCAGTCTTTCAACCAGACTCACTTCTCCTCCATAGGTCCCTTTATTCTTGGATAGGCCGCCCCTCAGGATCACCCAGGACTGCAGCAGCAGCTCCAGACCTCATGCCCATTCAACCTCACATTGACCTGGGAGGAGCTGCCCTCCCTGAATTCTGCAGAAGTCCCGCTGCCTCCCACGGCTCCAGTGGGCTGTTGCGGCCAATCGCTACAGCAACTCTGAGTACTGCATCATGAGGCCATCACCTGGGGTAGGCTCAGCTTTCTCTGAAACATAGTTGAGGTGGGAAAGAGGTCGTTTCCCCAAAGCATAAGAGACGACCCCTAGAAGAGAGAGCTGAAGCTGTGTGACAAAACAGCACATACTCACCTCAGATGCTGTGCTTCTCTCTGCTTCATGGAATTCCAGACTTCTCTCTCAAATGACTCCCTTCATGCTATTTAAAAAAAAAAAAATCTGGTCAGGGGCAGTGGCTCACACCTGTAATCCCAGCACTTTGGGAGGCCAAGACGGGCAGAACATTTGAGGTCAGGAGTTCAAGACCAGGCTGGCCAACATGGTGAAACCCCATCTCTACTAAAAATATAAAAATTGCCTGGGTGTGGTGGCGCACACCTGTAATCCCAGCTACTCAGGAGGCTCAGTCAGGAGAATCGCTTGAGCCCGAGAGGCGGAGGTTGCAGTGAGCTGAGATCACGTCACTGCACTCCAGCCTGGGTGACAGAGCAAGAGTATGTCTCAAAAAAAAAGAATTCTTAGGCTAAACTCCTAGAGGACAGGGACTATCAGGTGTTCCCAGTACCAGGAAATGCCTGGCCTTCCGTAGTTCCTCCATAACTGTTTGTAGAGCGAACGTCTGATTGGCAGTTCCAGGAGATGGTGGCTTGCCTGGGAACCCTCTATCTGACAAGCTGATGGGACAAAGCATTGCAGATACCCTCTGGGTTCTGAATGCAGACCTCAGCGTGCCCAGGATTGCTTGAAACTGGGAGGTGGAGGTTGTAGTGAGCCGAGATCGCACCACTACACTCCAGCCTGGTGACAAAGCGAGACTCCAACAACAAAAAAAACACATATGTAAACCTGATCATGTCACTCCCCTGCCCAAGACTCTTCAAAGTGTCCTGATTGCATAGGATGAAGAACGCAATCTTTAATTGACACGGCCCATAAGTCCTGATCAGACCCCTCCTCACCTCTTCAGTGTCATCTCCTACCACCGGCCCACCTGCTCCCTGACTTGGAGGCCAGGCGCACTGGACTTGTCTCTTCAGTTCCTCAGATGCACCTAATCTGATACAGACTGAACTGTGCCCACCCCAAACCAAATTCCTGTCAATGTGACAGTATCTGGAGAAACAGTCTTTAGGCAGTGATTAAGGTTAAATGAAGGGCCATAAGCCAATAGGGCTGGTGCCCTGAGAAAAAGAGAAAAAGGAGCCAGGGTACCCACTTAAGAGAAAAGGCCACGGAAGGACACAGCGAGAAGGTGGCTGTCTGCAAGCCCAGGAGAGAAGGCTGCACCAGAAAGCAATGCTAGCATGTCAGCACTGCAGGAAGAGATGCTCAAATAGTGTTCTCATTTTCTTCTGATACTGAAAATTAGTATTCTTTTGGTTGTAAGTGACAGGAAACCCATCCCAAAAGTGGCTTAGGATGCCATCCTATGGCACCTTGCTCTTGGACTCCCAGCCTCAAGAACTGTAAAAAATAAACTTCTGTTGCTTAAGCCACCTCGCCTGTGGTATTTGGTGATGTCAGCCCTTACTAAGCCCTCACGCATGCTGTTCCCTCCTCCTGAAAGACCCTGCCACCCTGCCTCTCTCAGCCGGATTAATTCCTCTACTCATGTTTCAGACCTCCGCTGAAATGTCACCTCCTCACACAGACCTTCCCTGATCACTCCCCGCTCAATCTGTTCACTCCTTTAGAGAACCCAGTAATGAAACAGATTTTAGATTCCAGAAACATACTAATTACAAGTGAAAAATAAAGCTCATGATCAACACAACCTCCTGAATCAGTAGAACAAAGGATGCAGCACTCAGCAGATGATGTTGGGGTAAGCTGAGTTTCTAGTTAGGGAAAAAAAAAAAGAAAGTTTCATCACAACCTTATTCTTTACCCCAAAATAAATTCCTGATGGAAGCAAGGTTCATGAACCTTGGAAGTTCATGAACTGAAAGAAGGTTTTACATTATGGAGTTGAAACAGGAAAGCCCTCCCCCACGACCTTTTTTTTTTTTTTTTTTTTTTTTTTTTAGACAAGGGCTCGCACTGTCACCCAGACTGGAATGCAGTGGCACGATCTTGGCTCACTGCAGCCTCAACTGTCTAGGCTCAAGTGACTGTCCCACCTCAGCCTCCTGAGTAGCTGAGATCACGGGTGTACACCACCATACCTGGCTAATTTTCTTATTATTTGTAGAGACAAGGTCTCACTATGTTACCCATGCTGTTCTTGAACTCCTGGACTCAAGTGATCCTCCCATGTAAGCCTCCTAAAGTGCTGGGATTACAGACATGAGCCACCAAGCCTAGCCAGAAAGGCCTTTTAAAAAATACAATACAAACCCAGAAACTCTGATAGAAAAGACTGATTACACTAACTTCACAAAGATAAAAATTTTCTTTACTAAAAAAAAAAAAAATGATGGTTATAGGAACAGTAACAAATTGAGGGAAATATTTGCAACACATATTAGAGACAAAAGGCTAATTTCTATTATATATAAAGAGCGTCTACAAATCAATATCAAGAGTCCAGTAGGAAAATGTGCAAAATATAAAATAGTTAACAGTAACTATGATAAAAATGAATTTTTAAACACATAAAAAGATCTACAAATTAAAATGAGATACCATTTTTACCTGTTACATTAGCTGGGTTGACAAAGATTAATAACAGATTGTTGGCAAGAATGAGAAGAAACTGACACTCTCACTCACATGCACTCTCAATTCATGTGACCTTTATGAAGGCAATAAACCACAATATTTAAAACGTGCTAAGTCTTTAATCTAGCAATTGCAATTCCAGAAAATTATCCTATGGATAGACTTGCACATACGTGAAATGACATATGTATGAGAATATTCATTGTATTGTCATTAAAAATCCAAAATACTAGAAACAAACTATTCTTCAATATCAGGCTGATTAAATATACTGTGATACAGTCCACACAACTGAATATTATACATCCTTTAAAATGAATGAGGCAGCCCCCTGAACTATAAGTGTGTGCTCTAAGATATATTGTTACGTGGAAAGGCAAGTTATTGAAGAGGGTATATATCATGCTAGAATGTGTTTAAAAATTTAAAAATATGCATGCATATACTTATATGTGCATTGATTAACTTTGGAAGGGAACGTAAGGGACTGGTAACCAAGGCCGCCTTCCAGGAAGGCAGTTGTAAGGGTAGACTTCTTTTTCACTGCATAATCCTCTGTAACTTTTGAATTTTGTATGTACTGTGTATCAAAATGAATTTCTGATTAAGAACAAATGAATTAAAAGCCATTTCACAGTAGGAAAATACCAAAAGGGGGAAAAAGCAAAAACAAAATGTTACCAATGATTGCGTGGTGGTACTAGGAATGCCTTTACTTTTTCTCTGTATTTTTCTATATTTAACTCTATTTCTTTAATGAGCACATACTGATTTCAAATGGGGAAAAGAATTGTTTTTTTAAAAGCACTGTCAGAGTCACTAATCAGCATCTTTCCCGTTGAGCTGCATGTGTTCCCAGCTGGAGATGGCATGAAATCCCCCAACCACATCTGTTAATCCTGAGCCATCCCTGTAAAGACCCTCTGGGCCTCTGCATGTGGCTTTAGGGAACCAAGTCATCGCAGCTGCTTCACTGGTCCCACTCCAAGCCTGCTGGAGGCAGGACCTGTGCTTAAATGACAGCAGAGCTCCAACTCCAAGACGAAGGGAAGAGGCACAGCGACCCCTGCAAACTTGGAAAAATCACACACACACAAATACACACACACACGCACACACACACCCGTTAACATTTGAGCAGCACTCTGGAGTTTACCAGGAGCATCTTATACATTTTATTTGATTCTCTCAACTGCCATGAGATGTAGCTCTGAGGATTCTCCCCTTTTTGAAAGCAAATGAAATGGATGTGCTGAGAAAGTGACTCATCCAAGCCTACACAGCTACATGTTCTGGGCTCGGGAGTTCCATACAGATGTTCTAGCTCCAAATGTTCAGCTCTTCCTTCTTAATTAAGTTGTTGTCGTGGACACAAAGCTCACCAGAACTGAGTGTCTCTTTTTTCCTGGGCACACAACTAGATTATATTTCCCTGCCTTTCCTGAAATTCGGTAATATGCTATTTCAACATCCAAGACCTGAGGAAACTGACCCTCCCAGAGTTGTCACATTTCTAGAGATAGTGACTCTCCCAAGAGTACATCTTTCAAATGCGAATTACCCAATCCAAAGCCTATACCCTCAACACCTGCCTTCAAACTGTGGGACACTATTTCCCTGCTCTACTTACGCCAAGGCCAGCCATCAGACAACTAGGGGCAGCCCTACCCACCGTGTCCCAAACTAGCCAGTTTTAACCTGTTTACTCTGCCTTGCCCATTCCTTCCCCAGACCACCTCAGTGAAGGTTTTCCCACAGTTCCTCACTCTACCTCCTTCCACATGTGGCCCTGCGTGGCATGGCATGCCCCCTTCTTATTGGGAACTGTCAGTAACAAATTCTCTTTTCAGCCGGGCACCGTGGCTCACTCCTGTAATCCCAGCATCTTGGGAGGCCAAGGCGGGTGGATCACCTGAGGTCGGGAGTTTGAGACCAGCCTGGCCAACATGGTGAAACAACGTCTCTACTAAAAATACAAAAATTAGCTGGGCGTGGTGGCGGGCACCTGAAATTCCAGCTACTCGGGAGGCTGAGGCAGGAGAATCGCTTGAACCCAGGAGGCGGAGCTTGCAGTGAGCTGAGATCGTGCCACTGCACTCCAGCCTGGGCGACAAGAGCAAAACTCCATCGAAAAACTAAATAAAGGAATTTCTCTGGGAGTGACTGGAGGGCATCCAGGCCTTACCTGTACACTGACTTGAAACCAGTTGAATAAAAGTGCACACCTTAAAAAAAATAATTCTCTTTTCAGTGGTAATTGCCTCCTGATCTGTTGGCCTCATTGTACATGAACAATCATAAAACCTACATTTTAAAATAGTTATGAGGCTAAATTTCCAGCCAATGGAAGGTGAGCAGAATTTCAAGAAGTCACCTCCAGGGCTGGCCCATGAAAGCCTCCCATGCAGGTGTCTCCTCTCTCTCTCTCTCTCTCTCACACACACACACACACACACACACACACACACACAATCTCTACTGACTGGATGTACAGCATCCAGTGAAATATTCGCAGGTCCTAGGGATGAGAGAACTACAAAATGAAAGGAACCTGAGTGCCTGAATTACCACATGGAAACCACCTGCCAACACGCATATGATACTCACACCTGAGCGAACGTAAACTTCTACTGTTTTAAGATACTGCAGTCTTGAGTTTCTCTGCTACACCAATTGCACTACCGTGACTAATTTAGTTGCCAAAACATCCCGTTGGTGACTTCCCTCTTCTCATAGCCCTGCTTGCCTCTCAGACTCCTTTTCTTCCTTCTCTATTCCCCCAGGGCCTTGGGGCTCTGCAGTTCTCCCTAGATTCCCTAAGGAAAAGCATCCTATTATATCAAGTATATTCCCCCAAATTCAATTCCATAAATGTCTCTGAAGTGCCGTCCATGTTGCAGGGCACCAAACAGGATGTGAGATAAAGGTCCCGGGCCTGTGGGAGGGCTGCGTACCAGCTGCTGGAGGTGAGGAGCTAGGCTGGCTCTGGGGACACAGGGATGAATCGAAGTATTTGCTGCTTGTATTACAGACTCTCCCATTGCTAGGTGTGCAGGTTTCAACGTCAAAGAAAAGAAGGGCCAGGAGGAGAGACAGAATGAGATTGCAGTTAATTGAGACTCAAAGAACCAGGACAAGATTGATTAGGGACTCCAAAGGGGACCAGGGAGCATCTTGAGAACCTGGGGTCAGGCAAAGGGGAGGTATAGGGACTCAGAAAGGGTAGGTGAGAATGCTGGAGATGGGCAGCATTCATGTTCCATGGGGTTTTGAAGAAGACCCTAGAAGTAGGGTCTTCTAGCTGCTGGCAGCTCCGTCAGATGAATAAGTTGAGTGTGCAGGCAGAGATGCAAACTCACTCACAGAGCCACTGCAGACCAGCTCTGGCTCTCTTAAACTTCATGGTCCAAGCTCTGGGGGAGCATGTCTCCCAGCAAACTGCAACAGGGAATGAAGATGAGACATCAATCCTATTTCCCAGGGAGGAACCATGAATCCAAGGAAGAATGACCTATGGTAGGTCAGGAACTCAACTGGGTTGCAACAAGAGAAATTGTCCTGACTTCACAGACCTGTCCTGTGTCTCCCACTGACCCAGAACATATACCAGCATCCCTGCTCCCTAGGAGCTTATACACCAACATAGACCACACTGGTCTAAAAGGATCTGAGGTATTGCAATGCAAAAGTACAGAATGTAAACAAAACTTGCCCCATGGTGGCAAAAGAAATGCAGACACCTGGTTGCTTATCCTGACCCTGAAACTAGTTTGTCAAGTGAAGGTGGACAAGCCACTTTCTCCTCCTGCACTAGATGACCTCAATGGTCTACCCTTCCAGCTCTGACCCTCCTTGGCTCAAGGATGTCTCAGGCAGGGCTAGCAGCGTACTATGTGAAAAGGAAGATGGCTCGTGCTTTTTCCTACTTAGTTAGAAAATATTCTCTGTATGAGTCCAGTTCCCAGAACCGCTTAAAAGAGGGAAGGGAGAAGGCAGTAGACTACAATGAAAAGAGTTTTCAGGCCTGGTGCCACTTGGGAGAAAGGGCTGGGCCATTGTCGTAAGACAGGTACATCTGGCTGGGCAGAAGATTGGTATCCTGTTGAAAAATGTTGGTCCTGATGATGCTTCATGGTCTTCAGCAGGTGTGAGTATGCATATGGAAGAGCTGGAGCAGTGAGGGGGCAGCCAGAAGGTAAAATACTCGCTTTGTGTGGTCTTCTCTACAGGGTCTCCAAGGAGCCTCCTGGGGTATTCTTGAGGACATTCTGGTGTGAGTTATAAGCATTTCTGTCACAAGGCACAGAAACCCCACCCAAATTATCATAAGTCAGATGATAATTTAGTGCCACATGTAGCTGAAAAGTTCAGAGGTAGGACTGGCTTCAGGCATGGCTGGATACAGGTGCTCAAAGAGAATCGCCAAAATCTGGTTATTTATCTCTAAAGTACACTTTCTCTGGATAGCATTTATTCTCAGAAAGACTCTCCTGGTATAACCACAAGATGACTGCAGCAGCTCCACCACATACCTCCAGGTTTAAGAACTATGAGAAAGGGTAAGTCAGCTTTCCTAGCACTCAAGCAAACAAAAAACACAGAATTGAATTTCATTGGCTCTGACTGGCCTTGAATTATGTGCTAGTTCCTGAACCAATCACTGTCAGCAGAGGAATGGAATGCTCTAGTTGTATAAGTCTGAGCCTTACTGTATAACCCATGGGCCAGGGGTGGATCCTACTCAATCACATGGGCTGAGAGAGAGAGAGAGAGGTGTATTCTCAGATGCTATTACCAGGAAAATCAGGAATGGATGTTTGGAAAGCAAATAACCCATGATCACTATAGCAGGTTATCCTAAACTGGGACTATTGCTAAGAGTACATTTTCATTGCAGATGTAAATTCAGGTAGAAAAGACCTCCATTTTGGCTATATACTGACATATCTTATCTTCCTACCAGAGGAGGATTTTTAAGTTCCAGGATACATGTACAGAATGTGCAGGTTTGATATATAGGTAAATGCGTGCTATGGTGGTTTGCTGCACCTATCAACCCCTCACCTAGGTATTAAGCCCAGCATGCATTAGCTATTTTTCCTGATGTTCTCCCTCCCCCCGTACCCCCTCCCACAAGCCCCAGCATGTGTTGGTCTCTCCGTGTGTCCATGCATTCTCCTTGTTCATCATTCTACCCCTTGAAGTGCCTAATACAGAGCCTGCCTGGTACACAGTAAGTGCTTAGTACCTGCTTTTTGAATTGAATATCTGCAGTAGAACAAATCACAATGAGCACTGCATGCAGCATTTTATATAATTTACCAAGCATTTTTGTATTCACTTTCTAATTTCATCCTCCCAAAGCCCTATCAGAAAGGCATTATTGGCCTTATTTTACAGGTATGAAGATGGAAGATCAGTGAAGCTAAGTAGCTTGTCAACTGGTAAGTGACTTGTCCAGCTAGTGAGTGTTGGAGCTGAATCTCAAACCCAGGACTTCCCAACCTAAAGTGTGGACTCTTTCCTCTCCTCTGTGCAGCCAAAAAGAAAGAAGAAGGCACCAGCACCAGGGTTTGGGTCCCTGCTACCCTGTCCCAGAGAGATTCAGCCACAATAAACTACTTCCCTTCCACTAAGCTGGCCAACAGGGTCTCTTTTCCTGTGGATCTGGAGATAGTCGTGTTTCCATATCATGTGTCCTGGGAACACAGAGCCTTAGGAGCCGGAATAAATGCTGAGCTGATCACTGTGGTGCCAGGCGACCTGACTGATGTTCTGCCAGAGCGCCCAGCCCCTGACACCCTCCAGTCCTCTACTAAGGCTGGGGCCAGGGCTGAGCCGAGTTCTGAACATCATTTATTGACACATAAACTCCAAAGGTTTGTTTCTCCAAGATTCCGCTGAGCCTGCATTTTCTAAATGACGACTCCAACCACTGAAAACATGCTTCTCCTTTCGATTACTGCCTTTGAAAGAATTGATATATTTTGGGGCATTTGTTTACTTAATATTTTTAAATTGAATTTAGAATTTTTACAGCACTGCTATTAAATATATGTCACCTATTTTGAACTGTATATAGAAGTATTTATAAGAACTGTGTGCATTTCCCAATATTTATTTAATCTTCTAAATTAACCTTTGAATGACTGCAAAGTGCCCCGTTAAGCATGTCACTTTTTTCTCTTAACACAGTGCATAAAAATATTCACAGGAATTGCATTGTTTCTGAGCATTAATGCACTTAATCAAAAATAGGTATGTGGTTGTGTTCATTTCTTTAATTAATTGAGGATTTTAAATTTTCAAGAAGGATAAAAATGGCCGACCAGATGTGAGATATCTGAGAAGCCACAAAGGAACTGCTTATCCAACCTTAGAGAAGCAATCAAATAAACTCGAATGCTGACATGAAACAGAAACACTGAAGATGGGCAGAGGCTGGAGGGTGGAGGAAAAAGACTAGGAATTGGAGGAAAGAAAACGCTGCAGCTAACTGGACAAAGAGAAGTTCCAGGTATGCAGCACCAACAAGCTCTGATGAGCATGACCCAGCCACATGTAGGAAATGCATAACCAGTGCACACATCACAGTCAGCTGGAAGACTATTCACCTCCGACTCCTGTGTTGTTCCTCCGTACTCGGAGGAACAGGTTCTTGGTTTTTTCAGTGATCAGCTACAAGCCCCAGGGGAAATCTTCTGATAGAACTTCAAACCCTAGAGGATGATATGCTCTGTCAAGAGTTTGATCACGGAGCTCATTACAGGTTTTATTTGAGAAGAATAAGATTAATTGTTCACAAAAAGATGGATGAGAAAATGCAATTTTATTAATAGCAGATAAGATCTGCTGAAGTGTGTTACACTACATATACCTCATTTCCCATCAGCCCCTGATGACTGGCTGCCTTTTAGGTACTTTTTCGAGCTGTTTACTACCTGTTGGGTTATCTGACATCATGACTGATGCCTCAGGCTCTCACTGGACTTGGAGAAAAGGCAGCTTGGCATAATGTCCAGGGCACTGGGGTTATATACTACACTGACCTTGGTAATTTGGACTTCAGGAACAATTAGTTTCTTTAAGTGCATGCATGTGCATGCATGCGCGCACACACACACACACCCCTGGCAACCTCAGGGTTCTTTCTCTTCTCCCCACCAGGAGATCCCATTCTATTTGCACTCAAGGTAAGACTTGCTAAGATCCAAGGACTGGACTTAAGTAGTTAGAGGGCTGTCAACTATGAGCACCAATGGACTTATCAAGCAGCCTGTTTGTTTGATTGTTTGTTTGTTTGATTGTTTGTTTGTTTGTAGAGATGGGGGTCTCACTATGCTGCCCAAGCTGCCTTGAACTCCCGGGTTCAAGGAATCCTCCCACCTGAGCCTTCCAAGTAGCTGGGACTCGCACCCAGCTTATCCAACAGATTCTTAACATTTTTCCATAACACTTGTGAAAGATGTGAAGAACTCAAGCATGACATGCTGTCTGCATAGAGGCAGATCTTAACAAAAACTTCTAATCATTTTTTAAGGAAGAAAAATTTTAAAATAATTCAGTTACCCCATCAATAACAGTAAATTACTTTTTACCAAGTGCCACAAACATGGCCAATGGGCTAAAAGTGGCCTATCCCACAGAAGCATTTCCTTTGGGCTGCATAATATTTCTTAAATATTTGACTTTTTTTGCTACTTTGAAAATGGGATGATTTCACACTAAAAGAACAGTGATCTGGGCTTCTAGTTAGGATACACAAGGTCATGAAAGACAGTTACTCCCACCATAACACTGAGAAAACATCAGATAAACTGTAAAATCATGTTTTGTAAACCCACCAGAGAGCTGAGGATGTAGAGAAATATAAATAAACTGAATCCCAGAGACAGAGAACCCTTTCATAATGGAATACAGACCTATAGCTGCTTTTATTCTTGGGGATATGGGCAGACAGAGACACAAACCTGCAATAGATTGGGGTGCTCTGCTGAATTAAAGAGAACTGAGAATGACAGACTGGAGTTTGATTGAGCCCTCGAAGGATGCTGCTCACTAGCTGCCAGTTCTCCCCCATGGGACTTCGACTGAGTATGCAGTAACTTATAAACCTGTGCTGGAAACTAGGGCAAGAGCTCTTCCACAGAATGGAAATCTGGGGGGCAGGCAGGAAATCAAAGAGGAGGAGAGAGAGACAGAGAGAAAGAGAGAGAGAGAGAGATTGTATAATCAGTTACTATTGAGATCCCAAGGGTGATACCTAATCCCATCCTCAAGACATTTTTGGAACCAACAACACTATTGAATGAAACCACTGTTTTTGCTACTAAGAGAAAAAAGGTATCACTTTTCTGGCAGTAAATATTACCTACTTCAGTTTCTACTCCACTTTTGTATACAACGTCTAGCTTGTGATCCAAAGTTCTAATAAATGCAAATAAGAATTACAACTATAATCAAGAGAAAAACAGTCAATAGAAGCACACCTACAGATGACCCAGATAATGAAATTAATAGGCAAGAAACTTAAAACAACAATTACAAATATTTTAAGTTACTGGGAAGTATGAATATAATGAGTAAAAAGATAATTTCATCAGAAAAGCAGAAACTTTAAAGAAGAATCAAATGGAAATTTCAGACTAAAAACAGTAAGTATCTGAAATGAAGAAGTAACTTAATAATGAGCTGGACAAAGCAAGGATCAGTAAGCTCAAAAAAAAACAATAGCAAAACTGAAGCACAAAGAAAAAAATCTTTCTTAAAAACCCAGAACATGCCATCAGAGTACTGTGGGGAAAAATATCAAATGGTATAATATAAACAAAACTGAAGTCCAAAAAGCAGAGGAAAAAAAAGAATTGAAGCAAAAGAAATATTTAAAAGGATAACAACCCAGAATTTTTTTATTTTTATAAAACATATCAACACACAGATTCAAGAAACTCAGTGAATCTCAAGTCAGATAAATACATCTAAGCATATTTTAGCTAAACCACCGAAAACCAAAGATGATGAAAAAAAATCTTCAAAGGAGAGAAAAAAGAGACATTAAATCTAGAGGAATAACCATGAGATTTACAGATTTATAGCAAACTTCTCAATAGAATCAACAGAATACAGAAAATAATGGAGTTACAATGTTGAGATCCTGAAAGGAAAAAAAACTGTCACTCTATAATTCTATATGCTGTGAAAACATAATTCAAAATTAAAACAAAATAAAGACATTTTCAGAAAAACAAAAGAAGAGAGTGAGTATCAGCAGTAGACTGAATTAAAAGAAATACTGAAGGAAGCTCCTCAGGCTGATGAACATTATGGAAGCCAAAACTTTCAGGAAGAAATAAAAAGCACAGGAAAGCAGTATTTGAGAATATATATACGTGCACCTACTATTTAGAGCAAAAAATAACATTGACATGTTACGCTTATATCATGTCTAGATATAAAATATAAGAAAAATAGCACAAATGGTTGGAGAAGAAATAAAAGGAATCATATTTTATCAGATTCATACATTGGTAAATGGTATTATGGTAATTAATACTAATTACATGATTTACTACATGTGAAAAGTTAAGGATGCATATTATAATTTCTAGAATATACATTTAAATTAATATACAGAAGTACAGCTTCAAAGTCAACAAAGGAATAAAGTGCAATAGTAAAACCTACTTGGTCAATTCAAAAGAAAGCCAGAAACGAAGAACAAATATATAAAAAGAGATGGAACACACAGTAAGAGCACAAACTTAAACCCAACCATATCCTTAATTATACTAACTGTGAATACACCAGACACTTAAATTCTTTTTTAAAAAGAGGTTGTCTGTTTGGATAAGGGAACAAGCTCAAATTATGCTGTTTGCAAGAGACATCCTTGAAATATAAGGACACAGTTTGAAAGTAAAGAGATTGAGAAAAGATGTCCCGTATCAATGCTAATCAGAAGAAAGTTGCCGTGGCTACATTCATTTCTATAAGAGATAAATAGACTTCAAGATAAGGAGTGTTACCAGAAACAAATAAGGACACGTTATAATGATAAAAGGATAAATTCATCAGGAAGACTTAACACTCACAAATGTGTAGACACATAACAACAGAGCTTCAAAGTACATGAAGCAAAAACTAACATAATGGAGAAATAAACAAATCCACAATCACAGCTAAGGATTTTAACAAGCCCCTCAGCAACGAAGAGAACAAGCAATCAAAACACAAATATACCAAAGATTTGAACACTATCAACTACCTTGACCTAACTGATATTCATAGAAAACAATATTCAACAACTTCAGAAGATACTTTTTTGTTAAATTCACATGGAACAGTCACCCACATAGTCCATATGCTGGGATGTAAAGCAAGTCTTCATAAATCTCAAAAGAGTATGTTCTCTGACTACAATGGATTAAAGCAGAAATCAACAAAACATAATCCAAATAAAACATATATATAATACATATATATAACACAAAATAATAAAAGATACCTCAATTAAAAAGGGAAAAGAGGCAAGGAATTTAAAAGAGGCAAGGAGCTTTATCGAAGAAGATACTGAATGGCTAATAAATATACGTAAAGGTGCTCAATCTCAGTATTCATCAGTGAAATGCAAATTAACACCATAGTGAGATACCACTATATACCCACTAGAATGGCCAAAAGTGCTCATGAGGATTTCTAGTGAAGGCACTAGAATGCTCACATATTGCTAGTGAGAGTGTAAACTGATATAACCTTTATGGAAAATTGTCAGTTTCTAATAAAATTTCATATACGTATCATATAGACCAGCAATGCTACCCATATATATGTATCCCAGAGGAGTGAATGCATGTATCCACAAAAAGGGCTCATACATGAAGGTTCTTAACAGTTTTATTTCCAGTAGTCCAAAAGTGAAAACAATCCAAATATTCCTCAATAAGAGCATAGGTAAACAAATTGTGACATTTGCTCTTACTCAGCAATAAAAAGGAATGAACTGCTAATACATGCAACATAGAAAACTCTCAAAAGTATGCTCAACAAGGGAAACCAGACACAATACAGAGTGCAAGATTTCAGTCATAGGAAGTTGAAAATCAGACAAAGCTAATTGATGGCTATAGAAATCGGTGGTCACATGGCCAGGCGCAGTGGCTCACGCCTGTAATCCCAACACTTTGTGAGGCCAAGGTGGGCAGGTCACTTGAGATCAAGAGTTCAAAACCAGCCTGGCCAACATGGTGAAACCCTGGCTCTACTAAAAATACAAAAAATAGCTGGGCATCATGGTGCATGCCTGTAGTCCCAGCTACTCGGGAGGCTGAAGCAAGAGAATCACTTGAACCCAGTGGGCAGAGGTTGCAGTGAGCTGAAATCACGCCACTGCACTCCAGCCTGGGCGACAGAGACACCATCTCAAGAAAAGAGAAAAGAAATCATGGTTACCTTTGGGGGAGGGAGCTAGCTGTTGACTGGGAAGGAGCACAAGGGAACTTTGTGGGTGGTGGAAATGTTCCACCTCTTTATTATGGATGATAGTTCCATATGAATATGTATACATGTGTAAAGATGCATTAAGATTTGCATATTTTATTGTACGTAAATTATGCCTCAAAAATAAAACCATATACATATCTGGTTTCTTTGGAAAACATGAGAAAATCAGGCAACACAGGGCTCACATTCCCACAGTTGGCTGGAGGAATGCACATGTCACTTCAACACAGACCCCGCCACTCTCTATTGTCCACCCCCAGCCCATCACACTCCCTGTCTGGCTTCATACTGCCCAGGTCCAACCCCCCGGCACACTGGTCAGGTTGGGAGTCCTGAATGAGAGTTCCACAGCAGCCATCCAACTCAGACCGCCGGCTAGTGGACTAATGAGACTCTGTTTTCTGGCTCTCATGTGGAAATTGGTCTTCTTCCTTCATACTAAGCCAACAATAATTCAACGGGGCAGGAAGCCTCAAAAGAGAAAGTCTGAACTTCTGAATCATAAAGACTACTCAAGCAATTAATTGGAAAAATAAAAGGAACATGATGGTATTTGCATTCCAAGCTGGTGAAGTAGGTCATATTGATTACGTTTTTTAATCATTTGAGTAAATCATGTGCAAACTCTATTTTAACGGTGATAGACACCTTTTTGCCTCAGTTCAGAGTCCAGATACAGGGCTTTACCTTTGTCTCATGGCTGGGCTGGGTGACAATATAGGGAGGTGATCTCACAGAGTAGCTGCCAGGGGTATGCCAGGCATCACCCCCACAAGCCAGGGCCACTGAGCTTCCTGACCTGGCACCTTTGGGGCTGCAGACTTGTGATAGTCATACAACTTATCTGCTGGTCTGGCACAGCCTTGACCTGTCAGAACTGATACTGGTCAAATCATGGAGCGGAGTCCTCATAACTGTCTCAGTGAATAGATCAGTGGGAAGTCTGGAAAGATCACTAGGAGAGAAGCCATGATTAACAGAGTGGAAGGAGGACTCTTAAGGCATTGACCAACCAGAACGAACATTTTTAATACTATGTGGCCTCATCACACCCGTGGGTGCTGGGCCAGAGCTCTGTTGGAACCAGCTCACCTCAACTCTTGAGAGCCACTGTGGACACCTCTTCCCAATTCTGCATTTAGTGACACCATAATGGTGGCTCAAAAATCAGCCATGGTGGGAATATTTGCACCATGGAGACGGACAAGGGCTACAAAACAGCACCCACCCCACCCCCACACTTTCAAGAGCCTGTTTACCTGTACACAGCTGGTAATGACTCAATATCAGCTGCAACCCCACTCACACTCAGGGCAGTCTCTGCTCTCCAGGACCCTGATGACAGGCACTCCTCTAAGGGCTTTCAATACAAACACTCATTTAACCTTCACAGCAAGCCCACAAAGTACATCCTGTCAGTATTTTCCTTTTACTGGTGAGGAATTGAGGTACAGAAAGGTCAACCAACTCGCCCAAAGTCACACAGCTTCTAAGTGGCAGTGCTGAATCCAAACCTGACAGGCCGGAGCCCGAATCTGCGTGCTTCACCCACACAGCACTGTCCTCCTTCTCTTCTCCCCCTTTCAAAAGCTTCAGTGGGTCATGAATACAGAGCCCAAATTACCAGCTACAGAAAACCTGACTTCCCTGTCCCCAGAAGCAGGGGAGGCCCAGGGCTTCAGAAACACACTCCATTGCTCAGGCCTCATTTCTTCAAGAGAATGGGAGATGCATGCATTGAATCTTGAGAAAAATTCCCCTCCCAACACCCTCACCCCAGAAATGTGCCTAGTGATGCCATTTAAAACACAAGGTTATGTTTTCATTAACAAAACAGGTGGACCATCTACAGGCAGCACCGTTTGTAACGGATGGTTTTCTGTCTCCTGGCTCTAGCTGCCTGGTCCTGCCCTGCCGTCTGTTCCCCGATACCGAGGGCATAAACCCTCCTGGCCTTCCAGGCCGCTTGGAAAATGCTGGCCTGGCTCCAGGCATCACAAGCATGTCCGGCCCTTGCCCCAGCCCTGCACGGGGGCCTGAGCAGGCCTCTGGGTGGTCTTAGCTAGAGGCATCAAGACCAGATGGCCAGGGAGATTACTACAATTTGATTTCCACATAATCCATGAACTTGGATGAGTGAGTGTCTCTTCATATGCATTATCTTGTAATCCAAGGGAGGGCTGTGCAAAGCAAAGAGCCTGGTTCTTCCGCCTCCGCAGGCCCAGCATGCTGGGTAATCCCTGCTCTACTGGACTGGGCTTCTGAAGGCCAAGCAGCTCTGCCAGGAGGCTAAGGAGATGCTGTCTCCAGGGCAGTGCTGGCTCCTCAGAAGCCTGGTATTTGAGGACAGGGAGAAGACCCTAGGCTCCCAGTGGCTCCTAGCATCAGAGATCCAAAACGCTGGGGCCAGGCAGACTCCACACGGCATGTGGGCAAAAGCCCAGGCTGGGAATCAGGACTCCTGGAGTCTCCTGCCTTTGCCTCCACTACGTGTGAGGTCTAAGACAAGTGAGTCCCCGTGTCCAGGCCTGGTTATCCCCAAATGTAAAGCAAGAAGGTGGAGGCAGGTGATTCAAAGAGTCCACCTTGTTCTGCAGGTAGCCATGTGTGAGCCCAAGGCCTGCCCTGCCTCCCTGGCACACGTCAGGAGCTGCTGACCAAAGAGAATAACCTAAGACCATCCTGAGGCAGGCGCCCCACCCTACTGACTGTCTCCAGTACCCAACAGTGCCCTTCATGAGTCTGCTCCCTGGCTCAAGAGGACTAGATTTAAGTCCCAGCTCTGCCACTCTTGAGAGTGAGGCAGGCGCCATGCATGTCACTTTCGCAGCTCCATGCCACCCCTACTCCTAGCCAGGCTTATACAACCCTGCTGTCCTCACGTATCTTGTGAGGGTCACAAAATGAGGATGCCAGACTACAGACAGAATGTAGCCTATCAGTTTACTGAAAGCAAAAGTATGTTAAATCGAATCAAATACGTGGGGAAATGATAGGATGTTGGTGTGATCACCTTTTTTCCTGGCTCTCTCTACCCTTTCACATTTCACCTCTCTTGAATTCCAACACCCTCTTTGTGACTCTGCTTAATCCCATTAGCTCACCCTAATGTGTTAATGACTTGGCTGGTGACTTCAGCCTCCCAATATAGCTGCACGTTTGCAGTGGCCTTCAACACCTTCGCTCAGTTTGTAATAGGCAGATGGCCACTCAGTGGTGCTCACACGCCAGCAGGTGTGAGGGAAGGGGGAATGTGGGCTTCTGGACTGCAGCACAGCTTTCCACCTGGAGGGTCTAGGACGTGTGTACATTTGTGTGTGGCGCCTCCCTGTGGACACCACAGGTACTGCCTGGGACCTACCCTCATTGCCAACATCTATCAGCCCCTGGCAGTCCCCATCAGGATAGCACCTCATAATTCTATAAGCATGAATGCTGAGGCAGAGAGCAGCTTGCCCAAGTCTAGTTTCAAAGCTAGTTTCAAAGCTAGAAATGCAGATTTGAGGACCAATCCTCAGGCCATACATCCACCTAAATCTCTGGGGAGAGAGATGACCTCATTCTTTCCTGTTTATCCCAGGTAGTGATAGTCCCCTTGCTTCTGAAGCCACATCTGGTCTACTATTGCAAAATCTGGTTATGGCTGATGCCCCTTGAAGTTCCCACAAGGGCCTGACTCGACTGAGGGTTTACCCTCCACTCTCCAAATGAACTCTGCCCAAGATGACCAGTGTCGTCACTATTGTCATTTATGAAGATGTCCAGGAGCCACGCAGTTCAAGGGCTCGGGGATACAAAAAGCTCTATCCAGAAAAATCCTGGAACAAAGGGGACTGGTCGGGGTGCAGGGGGTGGTTGCCACTGTACTCCTTCATTCAACAAATACTGAAAACTCTGTACCAGTATTTGGTCCAACAACAATCTGACCACAGTCAGAGGAAAGGCTGTGGGTCAAAGTTGAGAAATTTTTAAGATGAGCTGTGGGCGTTGCTTGAGCATCAGTCAGGGTCAAATTAGGAAAAAGTCAGCCATCCCAGGTAGTTCGGAAGAGGGAGTTCAACGTAAGGAACTAGTTACGAGGGTGTTGGAAAGACTGAAAACAGGACGGTGAGACAACCCAGAGATGAGCAAGTTAGAAGTCACTACCATTCCCGGGGCTGGGGGCGACAGAGGAACAACGTGGTACTCCCAGCAAGCCTTGACAACCTGCAGAAATTTGCATCATGAAGGCAGCTGCCAGCAAAGCTGGGACCAGAGTAGATGCTGGATTGCCGCACACACAAAGAATGAGGAGAAATACCTGGCTGCTCCTCCTTTCAGCCTCTTTTTGGTACCTCTTATTGGCCAAATCCAGCTGGAATCCGGTTGGCAGAAAAGTTTAAGAAATGTAATTTGCAATGGTTAGCACCTCCCCAACATGCACACACACATATGTGTTGCAAACACAGCAGGAAAAGGCTAGGGAACGGATCTGAGAGCAACAGGCAAATGCCCCAGTGTGTGAGGTGCATGCTCAAGCCTACCTGTGATGTGAATGTTCAATAGGCATGTGTATTACATCAGCTTCAAAGGTGTGTCTGCAGAGTGTGCACGTGTGTGGTTTAGTGTCACCGTTCAAGAGTACGTATGTACCAGACGGATAACAAGGTTTCTACCTGTGTGTGATAGGAACAAATACCCAAGGGTTTGTGTGTGATGCGAACATTCAAGGCTATGTGTGTGTGTGATGAGAATATTTAAAGCTCTTGGGGGACGTGCGTGTGTGTGCTGTGAATGTTTAGGAGGTGTATATGTGATATGAATGTTCAGAGCTGTGTGATGTGATATTCATCCAAGGTGTGTGTGTGTGAGAAAGAGAGACAGAGAGAGAGAGAAAGAGAGAGTCTGGTGAGAAGACACAGGGATGGAAGAACACAGTAAACAAAAATATTCTCTATATCCATAGAAGGAAATGTGGCCATTTGTCTTCACAGGTGACAGAAATGTATATAAACTTTTCATGCTCACATATGCATAAAGAATGGCTAAGAAGATGGTGTTCAAAGACAGCTGTGCATGAGGTGTGACTATAAGAAACACAAAATTTGCCTCAATAAACAGACTTTTTCATCTAAATGAGTTTCAAAGTAGTCACCTTAAAAAGTTAAATTCTTACTGTATTCATGCCACCATGACCCAGTAAAACTTTGGTGTCCGCTTTCATAGTCCAACTGTGTGCCCAACAAAAGTCTAGAAAAGTCTACTGGTAATCCCATATTGTTATTGGCTGAGGCTAGATGACCCAATTTAATCACTTTCTCATTCATCATTACCTTTGTTGGCTTAAGAACTTCTCCAAAACCCAAATCTCTCTCCTTTAAAAAAAGAAGATAGAGGAATTTGTTCCCCCTTGAGGCTAAGCTTCCTTTGCATGTATGTGTTAAAACACAAGTTTCATTGCTTGATAATTAGCTGTTGTGGATGGCAGTATGCAGGGAGCTACAGAAACAACCGGGAACCAAAGGAATACTGTGGAGTCTACAGAATCCGTCATACACATACTTGACTTTTATGAATTCAAACTATTACAGCAGGAATTTGAAAGGTGAGACAAATAATACTGTAAACAGGGCAGGCATTTTCATCCACTATTTTCTTCCATGGCCTCCTACTCTGGAGTTAGCCTGGGATGGATGAGGCAACTCCATCTTGGACCTCGAATGTCTGTCTTTGTGCGAGCATCTCATGATATTTGGTGTAATTCAGAATCCTCTTCATAGTCTCCCAAACCACGCCATTCAAGCCCCTGAGGGATGGGGCACAGACTTGCAGTCAACTGCCCTTCAGGAACAGAGACAGGAAGTATTTTATACATCATGGCTCCTAAACACAAGCCAACTGTTTAATCTTGTGCTCAACCAAATAAATCATGATTGGTTCCACCACTGGAAGAAACACTGTCCATGTTGGATTCTCAGAGAGACCTGGCCAGTCACCAATGTGTTACCTTTCTAAAGGATATTTCCACGGTAACTTTGGTCTTAGGTGATTTGCGTCCTATACACCGACTTTAGAATCCAGCCCTCAGGTACAATGTGACTCTGCGCAAGGCATCATGGGACTCATTCTCTTGCCTTCAAACAAAACTACTCTTAAGGTGTCCTGGACAGTTAAGAACCTAAAGCACTGTAAAGTAATGGCCCTGTGCACTGCCCTCCAGCCCCACAGAGCTTCTTCCAGGCCTCTCTGGGTTTTGTGCATGTGATTCCTACTCTATTCCCAGGGTCCCTCCCCTCTATTCTGAGGCCTACCCTGAGGCCCTCACAGGGTGGTACACAGCACAGCTCCCCTTGGCTTTCAGCACTAAACCATCGTGAGGATGTTGGCCAAGAGTATTTTAATCTCCATTTTATTCCCAGTGCATGACTGTAAAGCAACCTCTTCCACAAATATCTGTTGAAGGGTTAACCGGAATGTTTGAAGAATTCTCTTTGAGGTTTTCCTTGTTATCAGGATTTAACTGTCCTGTAGAAAATGTGGTGAGGTGACCGACAAAGAAACTGAAAAAGGCGAATCTCTTGGACTACTTAGAAATGACCTTATTTTTAATGGCATTTGTTCTTGTTTTATTTTTAATACTCACGGAGATTCTCACCCACTGTTACTAATTAGCTTTCCCAAATTGTGCTTTAACTGTTGATTTTTGTGCTAAGTAGCAGCATCTTCAAAAAAAAACTCACTTTAATATTTAATAATCCTAAATGTCAAGGAATTCTTCCCATGTGTAATTTCTCAAAATTCCTACGGTTGCATTTTGAAGCTTGCTTACTTCCTCTAACTCAGACCAAAATGACTAATTGGCATCCTCTGCGTAAGTAATATACACACTCAAAAACCATGACTCTCATCACTCTTTTCTCCAGGTTCAAATAATTTCAATCCCTTCAGCCTCACTGTTCTCCACTACAATCCTCTTCACATTCTCACAAATCACCCCAGTTCAGGTTTTCCAAGGAGTCTATGAGCCTGCAGTAGATTGCCCCTCCATGAGCAATTCAGGAATTCAATGACACAAAGGCAGGGGTCCAGGCAGCATGGGACAACGGGTGGCTTTAGAATCACATAGCTCTGAGTTCAAATCCTGGCTCTATGAAGCATTGACTGATACCTTCACAGGGTCTCCTCCCCTCTCCAAGCCTGTCTGCTGATCTAAAAATGGCAAGAGTAAAGACTGCCACACAGGACCAAGATAATTCCTAGGTGACTCAGATTATGTTGTGGACATGCAGGCCTAGCACAAAGCTACATGAAGTGGTTCCAACACATGGCAGTCTGGGTCCCCTCCCCTCCCAAGGGCACGGCGTCTATCTGTGGCACTCCCTAGGGCTGATGCGTGGAAGTGGATGGCCATGAGTACCCCACATCTGTCTTGGTTGGCTTCAAGTCAGCTTCTGACTGCTGCTTAACCCCCAGGGACTGGGTGCTGGGGACCCTGCTCACCGAGATAAGAAGCTTCTCCAAAGGCAGCAGCCTAAGGCCAGGCGCCGTGAAGGTTTCCAGGGGCAGCCTCTCTACTTCCGGAAGGCAAACCCTGCCACCTTGTGGCGCTCATGTGTATGAGCCACAAAGCCCCGCCTTCCACTCTGGGCCCCCATCCAGTTTCTCGGTCTAGGGATAACCTCTCTTTTTCTCAGCCTCATCTATCCCAAAGCTTTCTGACCTGGAGGTGTGTTCCAAACCCCTTAAACCCAGGGTGTTCTCAACTTTGTCTATTAGCCCTGTCATCCCCAAAGGCCCTAGCCTCGGTACCCTCATCTGACTGTATTAGGACAGTTTTTTCCTACTGGGACGGAGAACCTGGGAGTCTCTCTCCCCGCTACCGTAGCCACTCAGCAACTACTTGGGGCCTGGTATCTGACACCTGAGCAATCACTGCTGTTTGTACTGCCAAAGCCTCTGAATAAAACCTGGGACCAGCTTCTCAGGCCCACTTCAGAGTGGCTTAGGGGAGGGTGGCTGGGATGTACGTGTGCACATGTGCACCTATGCCTTGCTCTCGGCTAGTAAGACCCTCCCTGGCCATGCCCACCTCCTGACTTGCAGGGGACCTCCCACCCCCAGCCACCCAGCTGCAGCAGTGATTCAGCTATCTGGACCTATCCCCGAGCCTTCCACAGCACCTATTCTGACCAGAGAAAACACTTTCCTCCTTCACTTCCTGTTTGAAGCACTGAAATGCCAAGGCAGGTGAAAGGTGACTGACAGCCTAAAGTGACTGGCCATAATCCAGGCTCGATGGGCTTCTAGAAAATACAGCAGAAAAGGGCAGGGGCTGAGGCTACCCTGAGATTTCAGGCAAACAGGCTTTATCTTGCCGTGTGTATTTGAAGCTTAGTGATCTGTGAGCTTTCAATAATTGGGTTGCCGACCTTTCAGCTGCACTCCTTTTCCCCCTGCTGGGGTAACAGAACGGGTCAGCAAGTCTATTCTGTTTTTAGTGCCCCATAAGCCTGTGCCCAATAGTGGCTCTGGATTTCCTGGCCCAGGGTGGGACAGGCAGGGCTAACATCCCCAATCAGCTGGATGTGTCTGGCTATGGGACTGACCTGCCACACATCCATTTTGAGATCAGCTGATGGAATCCATTCATGTCCAAATTACTCACGTCCCTTTCCAAATGGTCAGAAATGCTTGGTTGCCACAATGTATAACCTAGAAAAGGTGAGAATGAGAGTTGTAAAAGCTAAAGATGTTACAGCTAAACGAAGGAGCAGAATGCAGGAGCCCAGATATGTTGGAAGGAGGGAAATATTTATTGAGAGTTTAGAACCAGCCATGCATGGTGCTAAGTCCTTTCACATAACTTAACACATTACCTGAGAAGTAGTATCATCTTCATTACATAGATGAGAAAAGTAAAGTTAAGAAAGGTGAAGAACCAGCTTTGGATACAGGTCTAGGTTTGAATTCTGGCCCCACTTCTTACTAGGAAGAAACTCTAAGTAAGCTAACTAACTTGAGTTTATTTCTCATGTATAAAATAGGGATAAAGATGCCTGCTCTGCTGGTTTAAATAATAATGTAGCTTGTAGGTACGGGCGCTCACAGGGCTCTTGACACTCAGGAGTCATTATGCAGTCATCGATAGTAGTAGTAACTTAACTGAGGTCATAAAAATTCAAACCCAGGTTTTCTGACCCCAAGTCCAGTGCTCACGGAGAAAGGAGCTAATTTACACATCGTTCCTGAAGTCCAGTAGGTACAGAAGAACATTCCTAACCCCAAAATCCAAAATGCTCTGAACCCCAAAACTTTTTGAGGGCCACAATGACACCACAGGTGGAAAAGCCACATGTCAAGTATTTACCACAAACTTGGTTTCATGCACAAAATTATTTAAAACATGGCATAAAATTAGCTTCAGGCTGTGTGTACAAGATGTATATAAAACACAGAAGAATTTCATGTTTAGATTTGGGTCCCATTCCCAAGATAGCTCATTACGTATAATGCAAATACTCCAAAATCCAAGAAAAAAACCTGAAATCTGAAATACTTCTGCTCCCAAGCATTTCAGATAAAAGATATTCAACCTGTATAGGAGCCAGATTAACAACTAGTTACCCTACAAAGTGCTAAGTGTGGGAGCACAAACGAGGCGTGTGGAAATGGCCCAGCAGGAGGTGACCCTTGAAAGTAAGTTACCAGGAAAACAAGTTTGTAAGCACGGCAGCGTTCTCTGTAGAACCAGCAAAACTAGAAACCATTTCGGAAAGCAATGGTCAAGAGGCAGAGGTTAAACCTTAACACCTGGAGGATCCTCAGAGTGAACCAGGTGGTCTGTTGCACATGTGACACACACACACACACACACACACACACACACAGAGAGGCATTTCTCTTCTTAGGTTGTACAAACGCACATCAGACTGGAACTCCTAATCCCTACAGCACCACACACATTACGCTCTCCTCCCACACTGAGAACATCACCTCATATTTTGTTCCCTGGCAATCTTCCCCCAAAGGATACACTAGAAACAATTTTTTGGTCATGTTTGGCAGCCGGTAGAAGATTCAAGCTGGCACTCGGCAAATATAGTTATTTATACTATAAGGCTAAAAATCTTGCATTCTGCAATATCACACTCCAAAAATAACAGACCGCTCAAAACCTATGGAATTCTGTAGCCACGGCGGTAACAAAAGAGAATCGAGCCTAATGATGATGCAAATGCAGTATCCCCAGCACCTGCACGCCAGTCCCTAGCAGCCTTAAACCCTGGGGCTCATACTGCTTCCTGAGATGTAGGGCCTTTGAGATGTAGTCTTAGCAGAGATGCGTTCCATCAAAATTAAAACTGTGATCCAGGACAGGGCCTTCTTCATCAATTTCTTAAAACAAGGTGGGTGAGGTGTCTTCACAGCTTCTTCCATTCCACTCACAGCTTCCCCGATAGCTGAACATCATGGAAAGGCTAGCAGTACTTCTAGAAGCTACTAAACCAGCCCCCACTTGCAATAAAGGAAAGCGCTTCTATAAAATTTTCAGCTTTTTTCTTAAGCTATTCAATCTTGTCCTGATCATTTTAAAGTATGAATGTTCTGAGGAAAATCTAACATAATTTTGGGTCATTCTGACACCATTTCTCTGTTTCCCAGCTGCATATTTGCTATTGCCCACCAAAGAAAACAACGTTATTACAGACATGCATGGTCATGAAGAGTCACCACTTCACTCCGGTGATTCCTTCCCCGGTAGGTCAGAGGTGCCCATGGCCCTAAGAATATGCAATGCAGTTCACACACAACTCATTCCAAAACCCAGAAAGTGCATCCTGGCCCCATGGCTGCACCCAGGCTTCTCTCTAAAGGTGCCACTACAGCTCACATCAGCAAGCCTACGCCAGGGGACATCTCCCCTCAGTAATGTGGGGGAGAGAACACGTGCAGGAGGGAAAAGGTGAGGAGACGAATACCAGGACTAGGCCCCTCAATTTTGATCACAGAAAGCAATTTCCCTGACCCTGGGCAAGAACACAAGGCTGCATCCGATGCAGAAACAGAAATCCCATTTCACATGCTCACAGCCTGTTTAACCCAGGCCATCTGAGAGGCAACCAGGAAGCATCTGACGGAATCTAGGACTGCAGACTGAAATCACTCTTCTGGGCAGACAAAGGTATGCCTGAGTTCCCCCATGCTCTTCCACTCACTTAACAAATGTTAGCGAGTGCCTTGTATGTCCCAGGCACTGGGGACCAGTGAGGACCAGAGCAACACACTGAAGAGCCAAGAGCCCCAAAGAGGCGAGGGGCAAGGGGTCAGCAGTCCCCTCTGGCACCAACAGGGACATGCAGGATGACTCTGGGCCAAGTCACAGCCTGGCCGTGATTCCTCCACCTGAAGAATGGAGATAAAGTAACCTTGCATATTTCACATGACTATTTTAAAAAAAGGTAAGACATGACTAAATTCTTTTTAAAATAAAATGCTTTTAGGAAGTGGGGGAAAGAAGGAGGGATTATTTCCCAGGCTAGATTAAAACACCTTCATATTAAGTGGAGAGGGAGGGAAAAAAACAAATTGGAAATGGCTAAGAAACGAAGTGGTACTAGTTTCTTCCCAAGGACCTAGAGAAGCTTTCCCAGAACTCAAGACTTTCGGGAAGTCGATTCATTTCCTTCTCTTCTTTCTTCCTGGGCCCAGTGAGCCAGTGATGCCCTCTAATATAACGCAGTCCTCAATTATCACCTTGGGAACAAATGGAAAGACACCCTAAGAGATGGCTCTCTCTTCACTGAGCCATCAAAGGGCAAATCAGCGGAGACCAACAGAGTAATAGACTCATTTATTTCTCAGAATTTAGCCTGCTCCTAGATATTACCTGCAAATGTGAGGCAACCACACAATGTCCTTGAGGCCCTAATCCCAGACTTATCTGAGCACCGTCCACAAGCAGCTCGGCCCATCAAAGGTCCAAAAGAAACTTCCTAACTTGGGCCAGGTATTTTGGTTTCAAATAGTCACTCAGCTCATCCTTAGTGACCCACACATGCTGGCCCTTCTTCTCGGCCTGGGAAAAGTCTCCAGTTAGCAGCAGTGCTTTGAAGAAGAACACCTTGGCCCCGAGGTTACTCTCTGTCCGCATTGCCTGGGGGAACTTGAATTTGTAGTGCCCACAGGGTGCATTTCCCAGGAACTTGGCTTCCATATTGTTTTCTGAAGAGGGAGGAAAAGAAAAATCACAATTGGAAGGTAAGGATACAGCCATCTGTTTACTCTGGCTCCCAAAACTATAGGGGGTCTCTGCAAGATCTGGTCCTGACGTAAAATCAATCCGTAGGAATAGGACTAGGGCATTTCTGAAAAGCACCTCCTCCCCTCTCAGTCCAAATGCTTTCTCGCCCATGGAGTCCAGGTTCACTGGGCTCACTCCTGTGCGCCAAGATCCCGTTTTAAGACTGGGAGTCAGCAACGCAGTTACAATTATACCTGGGAGTCGGAGCACCTAGTTCCTATGTTCAGCCCAGTCACTATTTGTTGGTGAAGGACCAGGACATTTGGGCTGTAAAACAAAGTACATCCGTCTTTAAAAAGGGTGTCATGTGGAAAGCATTAAAAAGGACCCAATTTGACTCCTACAGAATGAAAAAGTCATAAACAAGGTTAAAGACAAAGATGAGTAAACAATATCTGTCATGTACAACTAAGAGTTCATAACCCCAATCCAGCATGTCAAAGGATGGGGAAATGACGGACTCATTACTAACTGGCATCTGAAGAAGGGGCTGCCAGACAGGAGAAACCAAGCTGGATCCCACGCTCAGTCCTCACATTCAAACTGTTACCATATAGACCAAAGATTCAACAAGACATTTTAACTTCTCAGAAAAAACTGGTTCATTCTAGATGGTTGTTCCATGGACATTTAATATTTTCCAGTCTTTTCTGCATTTTTGTTTTCTGAGACAGTCTCACTTTGCCACCCAGGCTGGAGTGCAGTGGTACAATCTTGCCTCACTACAACCCCTGCCTCCTGGGTTCGAAGGATTCTCAAGCCTTAGCCTCCTGAGTAGCTAGAATTACAGGCATGTGCCACCACGCCCAGTTAATATTTTTCTTTGTATTTTTAGTACAGACAGGGTTTTGCCATGTTGGTCAGGCTGGTCTTGAACTCCTGGCCTCAAGCGATCTGCCTGCCTCAGCCTCCCAAAGTGCTGGGTGTATTTTCTAACTAAAATAAAAACATGAGCATTAAAAGAAAATGTGGGATACTTTCTTACATCTTAAAATATTATTTGAGAGGGCAAGGCTTTTATCGGCAAGAAACAAAATTTTTAAGCCCAAAAAAGAAAAGATTTATATTTGTCTACATAATAATTAAATCTTTCTGCAAGGAAAAATGAAGTACAGGAAAAGTCAAAGACAAAATGACAAACTAGGAAAAATACTTTCAACACATTCAACAAAGGAATATCTTAAGGTATAAGAACTTAAAAATCAATGCAGATACTCAGGAAGCTGAGGCAGGAGTATTGCTTGAGTCCAGGAGTTTTAAGCCAGCCTGGGCAAGATGGCAAGATTCCATATCTAAAAGAAAGAAATCAATGAGGGAGAAAAAAAAAGCAACAAATTAAAAAGAAAAATGAACCACACAC
This sequence comes from Cacajao melanocephalus, assembly GCA_963573385.1. Lineage (NCBI taxonomy): Eukaryota > Metazoa > Chordata > Mammalia > Primates > Pitheciidae > Cacajao > Cacajao melanocephalus. Next base: position 112,258 of record CAUYLG010040225.1, on the reverse strand, counting down.
ATGAACAGTAAGCTCACATAAAAATAAATATCTCTGGCCTATAAATACATTAAAAGGTATTCAATCTTATTAACAATTTAAAGAAATAAAGTTAAAACAATATAATATTATTAGTGAAGTTCAAAAACCGAGCTGTACACTGCTTATGAAGGATAAGGAAAAGACCTATACTTTCACACATATTTTTTGCGTGGGATTGTAAATTAGTATAACTGCTATTAATTGGCAACAGGTATCAATTTCATTGCACACGCCCTTTGACCCAGCAACTCCACTTCTAGAATGTTATCATATCAGATATACTAATTTGCCCATGTGAGCAAAGATGAGCACACAAGGATAGTCACTGCAGCTTTGCTTGTGAAAAGCAAGACTGTTTAGACTGGCTGAACAAACTGCAGCACACATGTATTATAAAACAGTATGCTGGTGTTAAAAAAAGCTTAAGATAGGTCTTCACAGGCTGATCTGAAAAGATGTTTAAAAGCTGTATATAAGAAGAAAGGAAGGCACATAACAGTGTATATACATGCTCCCATTAGATGGAAAAAAAGAAAATAAAACAATTATGCATTTGTATATGCATAGAGAATTTCTAAAGTGATACAGAAAAACACCGCTAACAGAGGCTGCCTCTGAAAAGGGAGAATTACATCTTACCCTACATTTACTAGACACCAATAATTATTTTTACCACATACATGAATTGCTTTTCTCATATTAAAAAAAATACAACACTAGGCCAGGAGCGGTGGCTCACGCCTATAATTCCAACACTTTGGGAGGCCAAGGCGGGCGGATCACGAGGTCAAGAGATCAAGACCATCCTGGCTAACACAGTGAAACCTCGTCTCTACTAAAAATACAAAACATTAGCTGGGCGTGGTGCTGCATGCCTGCAGTCCCAGCTACTTGGGAGGCTGAGGCAGGAGAATCACTTGAACCCAGGAGGCAGAGGTTGTGGTGAGCTCAGACCGTGCCATTGCACTCCAGCCTGGGCAACAAGAGCAAAATGCCATCTCAAAAATAAACCACTCTTAGCATTAGATAACAAATTTATATATAGTGTGAGCTCATGTACAATAAAAAAACGTTAGCAGTGGGTCTCTGTGAGTGGTGGAATTGTACCGGTGTGTTTCTTTACACTTTCCTGAATTTTCTAAACTTAATTCCATAAATGCATGCTACTTTTCTATAATCTGAAAAAGATGGATTAAAGACATAAACAAATTAAAAAGAAAAAACAGATTAGAAAGATAAGCCAACAATCTAAATAGGCAGTTCACAAAAGAAGAAGTACAAACAGCAATAAACACATGAAAAGATAGCGAATCTTACCAGCAAACAGGAAAATGCTAATCCGAAAGAGATCATTTTGACTGACTAGATGGGTAAAATTTTAAAAGGGATTATTTCATTTGTTGGTGAGGTCTAGACAAAGAGGCATTCTCATATACCACTCCTGAAAAACATCAATTGTTATATACATTCTGGAGGGCAACTCACCAAAACTGAAGTGTGTACACCTTTGACCCATTAATTCTACCTGTAGCAATTCCATCTTGCAGCAATAATGCAAGTGTGGAGCCAGTGGGGAGGAAAGGAGTGCACTTTCACTTTTTAAAAATACAGTATATACTCATATTGCTTGAGCTTTTCTTTGCTATTTTATATTTGTCGGTTTAGTAAATTTGTTATGAGTCAATATACGATTTTATATGCATCTATTAAACATAAACGCCTTTTAATATATTTGATGTATTTCCATTTATTTATTACAATGGCAATGTTTAAAGGAGAGCATAGTGCTGGGTTGGAACCCCTTCCCACATTGCAAACAAAGTGGGAGCTGAGCGAGGGTCAGTCGTGAATGTCTGACATTGAGAGGTTAAGCATGTGAACACAATGATCCTTGCAAGAAACTCAACTGACAACTCCTACTTGACGGCTGAGGAAACTGAGAAAGAGGCAACCTCCCCTCCCACCATATTCCATTCTGTCTTGATGTCCCTCCTGCAGGCCACACAGGCCCCTTGGGAGAATCAAGGGAACACACTGGCTGCTGACGTTTCGTTAGCAGGTACTTGTGCTGGGGGGCGGGCAAGTAAAGTGGCTGTGCACCACCAAATCCATTTAGTCAACATTCAACAAACGTCTATGTGCCAGGTACTTTACTGAAAGCTAGGATCATAGAGAGGAATAGATACTGCCCATATGTTCAAGGAAGGCAAAATTCTGACTAGGGAGAAAAATGTATCAGTAAACAATTACAGCGCAAGGGCATAAGTGAAAGAATGTATTCTCCACTAGAACATAAGCTCCTAGGGAGCAGGGTAGTGTCCAGTCCATCACTGAGAGCCTAGATGTTTGTTGCATAAATGGAACAAGGATTCATGCAAGTGCTATGGAGCCTCTGGTAGCGCTGTCTTCCCGAAGCTGTCTTAAAAACTGAGCACTCAGGCCAGGAAGGAGTAAAGCATTTCATCAGGGACCAGCAGACCCCAAAGCACAGACACATGAAAGACCACATTATTCAAGGAATGCAAAAGGTTTGTTAAGTTACAGCTTGAATTATACATGAATGAGCAGCAAGCCAGAGAACTGATGAGACCGAGATCAGGGCAAATAAGATTTGCAGGCCATGCTTGACAGTTAGAATTTTTATAGGAAACCTTTTAAGAATTCTATGCAGAGAAGTGACAAGGGATTTGTGTTTCAGAAAGCTCATTTTGGCAGCATTGAAGGGCACTCCACAAAAGCAAGGTTAACCTTACTTGGCATCTAATTCAATAGCTCATTGTACTGCTTCTCAACTACCGTAATTTGCTCCCTGGGGAATATCTGGCCATGTCTAGAGATACCTTTGGTTGTTGCATGGGGGTGGGGTCAGGGGATGAGGTAGTGCTACTGGCATCTAGTAGGAAGAGGCCAGAGATAGTGCTAAACATCCTACAACGTACAGAATAGCTCCCCACAATTATCTGATCCCAAACATCAATAATGCCAAAGATGAGAAACCCTAGTCTAGTGAGAAGTGAAGAGGGTCACAGCTTAAGCTGTTAGAACAAAGAGGGGACTATTTAGAACAGATCATGAGGGACTCAAGGACTTATGGATGTAGGAATGAGGTCAAGTATAATTCTGAGGTTTCTAGTTGAGTCAATAGACAAGCAGTGATCCCAATAAGCAATGCTGCAAAGATAAGAAGACAAGCAGGCTGAGAAAATGGTAAAAATATCAATTTTTAATGTACTAAATTTTAAAATCTCAGGGGAACAAAGATAGATTCTCACCTGACCTTAAAAAAAAGAAATCTTTACCTAGATTTTTCTAGCTGAAATTTTTATAAACATCAAAGTTTCCATTAACCTTCCTACCCCTACCCTTAATTCAATTCCCCACAGTCAGCCTGTAAATCCTCTGGCTGAAACTGAACTGAATTTTGTGGGACTTAGAGGAAGGCAGAGAACCCACCTGAGAGTGTTGCTAGGGTTCGTTCAGCTGTTCCTCGAAGGGTCTCCCCAGGCTGCCATTCCGCCTGGGGCAGCATCCAAACATCCTCGTCTCCAAGCTTCTCTCTGACTAACAGAACAAGGTTCCTGTCTAGCTTCCGATTCAGGGATGTTCGGTCATTCTTTTCATCAGCTTCTACAGAAAAGGGGATCAGAAGAGGCAAGAAGACTGTGATCTACCAGAACCAAGAAGCCTGGAATTTCACAACCTTCCTTTAAGATCCACAATCCTTGCCCTCAAAGAGCTTAGAACCAAATTACACCTCTGAACCATCTCTCTAATTCTGACCTCTTCCAGGGAAGAGTCTCACAATCTTGAGAAAACTAAAACGTAAGAAATCAATAAGTAAACTTCTTTGAATAGCAAGTCATATTTTGAGTCTTCAAAAAAGAAACAATGACCATACTAATTCAAACACAACTACTTCATTGTTTTTGACACTGCTACTGACTTAACTAGCCCCTACTTCCTCTGTTCTTCAGTCTTCATCTGTGAAACAAGGAAAACAGAACTCAATCTCCCGCTTTAAGAGGGATTTCACATAAAACACAGGAATTACTGGAAAAAGGCTTCATTTGCCCCACTCTCAGTCTCGAACTTGGAGTTAAACACAGATAACATTCACAAAGTTTAACTGAGCAAAAAGGCTATTCCAATACCCTTATCTCTCACTCAAAAATAAGACAGACTTTTTAAAAGTCACATTATGGTAGATGTGAGCAACAGAGAAAATAATTTGAAATTACTTGCTAATTAAAACACAAAGCAGGGGGCTAAGCATCTGTCCTTTATTTGGGAACCCAAATACCCCTTTCCCTTCCTTCTTGCTGGCCTAAAAGGATCACAAACCTGTTATTCGAGCTCCAAGTTTGAACTGTACAAATCTCTGTTCCCACATATCTTCCAAATCTTGCACCAGCAATATATCCTGTTCATCTTCTTCATCATAGAGGTCAGCTTGCTTCTTTTCCAGTCGCTTGCTTTCATCCAGAGCACGAAGCTCATGGTCTGAATACAGGCTTTTCTCTATTTCAATCTGGGAAATTAAAAGGGCAAAAAAACTACCTTAATCTGGCAAAATTAAAAGCGGGGAAAAACCAGGAAGAATAAAATAGAGATATGGCAAACTTGACAGGCTCAGACGTTTATCACCCAACGAAACCAGATATACAATCAAAACATCATGTGGAAAGGAAACAGAGAAAAACAAAATGGTCCTCTGAACTTTGGGCTTGAGTTACATTTGCCAAAAATGTCAGAATGTCATTGGAGGTCAAGACTGCTACAAAAACAGAGAGCTGGGTTGGGCAATGCCTGCTTGCTTACCACAATCCAGTCATGTCAGTCTTTGATCAGAATCTCACCCACCAAGGACTTTCCTATTCAGGGACTTTCAGGAGGCTGTTCCTTCTTCCTATAATGTTTTTCCTCACATTCTTTCTTCTGGGAGATTCCTACTTATCCTTCTGATTTCAATTTAAATAAGCCTGTCTCAGAGAGGCATTTCTCGTACAGAGAAAAACCTGCATTCAGAAAGCCTGAGACATTCCTTGACACTTACCATAAAATCAAAACGTGATGTATTTGTTAAACACTCTTATAGTGTCCTATGTTTTCCTTAACAACACTTATCAGGGTCTGCATTTAGTTGTATAATTATTTGGTTACTGACTGATCCTCTCCACTTAACTAGACTGAAATACTCTGAGAATCACAGCTACTTCTGCCTTACTCATTACAGCATCTCTATCACTTAACATACTCTCTGATGCCTAGTATGGGCACAATGAACATCTGTAGGGTGAGTAATGAGTATCTGTCAAGTGAGCGAGTAAATGAATAAATCAAGCAAAAAGCACAGAAGAGAAATTTATAGCTCTCAATAGACCAAGACAAAAAAAAATCTCGGATTCTGAAGAAACATATCACCCCTCAATCACTTCCTGTAGCGACTTCACACCCTCACAGCCACTATACTGTTTCTGCCCGTGTTTCCTCACTTGTCCTTCACACAAATAGCCCCATGAGGTTAAACAGAGTAGGCCTATCATAGGCATCTTATAGATGTGCCCACTGCCTCTTGTATTTCCTTAACACTCATCACATCACAAAGACTTTGTCACTCCAGATTTGTAAGCTCCTAGTGACAAGGACCGATTCTTGTTCACCACAGGATCCCTATTGTGTTGAATGAATAAGTAGAGCCTCTCCAAAGAGTTGCCTAAAGTGATAATAAAGACGACCAATGAAATCACTTTTTGTTCAACATCTATGCATCAAACCAAGTCAGTAAGGTGTCCATTCTGCGGGTAAGTACCATATACTTAAGTTCAGGGAGGTGAAATTACTTGCTCAAGGTCACACAGAATAAACGTCACTCTGAACCCTACATCTCAGTCCCACCTGCTGTAGTAGAGACGCCATCTCTTCCTGCAATGGGGTCAACGGCTTGGAGACTAGAGGCGGCCGCTGCAGGCACAACGCGCCCAACAGGCGCCACGGGGATCCGCTGCTTGAAGGTGCGGCAGCAAGGGTTAGGCTGCGAGAGCCTAGGCTACCGGCCCAGAGCCTCTCGAACCGCCGCCAGCCCCCCGCCACCCCTAACAGAGTCCGCCGTACGGGCGCCGCCATCTTTCTGTTCTCCCACAATGTACCGCGGCTCCCAGGGAAACCTCAGCCAACCCCATGTTCCCACAAGGCAGCGCGAGAGCAGCAAACTAGGGGGAGAGCTCAGTCCCGGAACTACTAGAACAAACCATTCGCATATGGAGGGGTGGGTCAACATTTCAGAACATTTAAAAAGGGAGATAACCCCCTGGTGAACCACCACCGAAAGTCTTATTGAGCATTTAAATGGAAGTAAAAATATTCAGTGGCTATGACTGAGTAAATGACTTTCCCTTCTGTCCCCTCCCCGTCAGGCACTCATGTTACCGGCGCCAGCGCAGCTACGACTGACGCTGCCGACGGAAACTGACTGGGGTCAATTCAAGTCATGCAGGCTGTAAGAAACGCGGGGTCGTGGCTCCTGCGGACGTGGTCCCCGACAACTGGGTAAAATGACTGCCCCCCTCGTGCCCACTGCTACCTCCAGGTCTACGCTCCTACTCGTGTCCCTTGAGCCCCAGTGACCGTTAGGCCGTGTCCCTCACCGAGCTTTTCTTCCTGGCAGGGTCGTGGCCAGGACGCCGGCCCGGACCATCCACACAGGCGCCCCGCAGCTGCAAGACGCTGCGGCCAAGCAGGAAGTTGAAGAGAAGACGGCAGCTCCCAGACACACCAGCTTCAGGTGAGCCCCACTTGGACCAGCCCTCGGGAGACCTGTAACCCCCGACTCTTGCCCGAAACCCTCCAGAGTCAGAACCAGTGAATTTTCATCTCTGTCACTTGTTGTCCATGGGACCTTATGCAAATAAATCTGTGAGAATCAGGTGAGCCGTGGCACAGAGTAAATAAATGTTCAGTGAACATCCGTTAAATTAATGAGTGAATGTGAGATGTGCATAACATATATCAGCGTTCTTTCCTTCTGAGATGGAGATAATGTCAAACCTTCCCTGCCTCCAACACAAAATGGGGAGGTGGAGGGCGCTAGCGATGGAACAGACGCTCCTGCACTTCTTACACATGGTCCAGGATGGGTTTTGTGCTCAGCCTTAGGAACTGGTATCTTGCCTCCCACCAGTGTCACCATCTCTGTATGCTCTGTACACATTCGCTTAACTTCACATCCATTTAACAAACATTTACCAAGAATCTACTACGTATGAGACACCGTGCCACGTGCTGTGAATACAAATACAAAAGATCATTCCTCCCCACAAGTAGTTCACAATCTTTGAGGGAAAACAAACATGCAGACATTTTCACCATAATCTGCCCAATAGTAGAATGGAAGTAAACATTGGTTGGAAGTATGAAAGAATAAGTGTCTCACTCCTAGCCGGGTGCAGTGCCTTTAATCCCAGCATTCTAGGAGGCCAAGGTGGGCGGATCACTTGAGGTCAGGTATTCAAGGTCAGCCTGGCCAGCATGGCAAAATCTGGTCTCCACTAAAAATATAAAGATTAGCCAGGCGTGGTGGCCAGCACCTGTAATCCCAGCTACCGGAGAGGTTGAGGCAGGAGAATCGCATGAACCTGGGAGGCAGAGGTTCTTGCAGTAAGTCAAGATCACGCCACTGCACTCCAGACTGGGTGACAGATTGAGACTCTGTCTCGGGGAAAAAAAAAAAAAAAAAAAGGAGTAAGTGTCTCATTCCTGAGGAAATCAGGGAAGACCATGGAGAAAAGAACATGTAGCTGAGAAGTGAATGGTAGTTCATCTGGATAAGCTGAAGTGAGTAGCTGGAGACAAAAGTAACCCATCTGTGTAAAGGCATGTGGTATAAAAAAACATGGTGTGTTCAGGTGTGTATTCAATGGGAGATAAGGCCAGCAAGACAAGAAGGAATCAGAATGCCAAGGATCTTGTCTGTCACACTGGAGCTTTTACACTGTCCCCACTGAGGGCAATGAGGAGCTGCTGAAAGGATCTAAACCAAGATTCTGTTGTAGTCGTTTCTTCAACAATGCAAGGTACTGTTCACAGTGTTGGGGATATATCCCTAACCAAACAGACAAAAAGCCCTGCCCTCATAAAACTTAAATTACAGTGGGTAGAAGACAGTAAATAGAAAACAAGTAAAATGTAGGAGTATACCAGTTGGAAAGGGGAGATGGAGGTCCAGCAGGCCCGCATAGCCACATTCTGTAGGAGTTTATGGGCCACTGTGAGGACTTCAGCTTTTACTCTGAATGAGATGGGAGGCCACTGGAAAGTGCTGAATAAAGGGTTGGCGTGATCTTGCTTACAAGGGAATCTCTTTGGCTGCTGTGTTGATAATAAGCCGTAGGAGAGCAAGAACGGAAGCTGGGAAGAGTCCTCTAAGCAGTTAGAAGACTGTTGATATAGTCCAGACAAGAAATGATGGTGACTTGGACCATGGTTGTTGCCATGGAGGTATTATAAATGGTCTGACGTATTTTGAAGGTAGAACAAGCGGGATTTGTTAATACACAGTGTGAGAAAAAGAGAAGAGCCCAGGAAGACCCCAACATTTTTTGGCCTAAACAACTGGAAAGATAGAGTTGTCATTGATTAAGATGGGGAAGACTGCAGGCATTTGGGTGGGGGTCGTTAAGTTTGAGATGCTTAATACACATTCAAGTGGAGATACAATGTAGACCATTAGAAATGGGGTTCAAGGGACAGACTTTAGCTAGATATGCAGTTGGAAGACATTATAGAGATGATATTTTAACTCGTGAGAGAACAAAATCATGAATAGCGTAAATGTAGATGAAGAGGTCCAAGGACCAGAACCCTAGAGCACTCTCACATTTCGAGATTTGGGAGACTAGGAAGAACCAACAGAAGAGACAAGGAACTTCAGAGAGATAATAGGAAAACCAGGAGAGATCATTTGTTTTTTAATGTAAGGTGGAAGATCGGCTGTGTCAAATGCTGCAGATGTGACTGGTTGATAGACCAATAACAATTGCCTATTGGATTTAGCAATGTGGAGTTAATCAGATGAGAGCATTTTTGGTGGAGTGGTAGGGGCTCAGATCTGATTGAGGGAGAACAGAAGAGGACAGGAAGAAACAAGTATAGTCAGTACCTTCAAGTTCCTTAAGAGGGCCCTGCTCTAAGGGAATAGAGAAATGGACAGTAGCTGCCGGGAGGTGGGTTCAAGAGGTTTTGGAGGGTCTTGTTATTATTTCGGTTTGGAACATAGTATGTTTTGCTATTGGGAGTTGTGCAGTATAGACGGGAAAGATCAAGTGGTACTGGAGTGGGAACATTGCGGAATAGTGTCCTTCAGGGGCTATTACACAAGCGGAGCACTGTAACAAGAGAGCACAAAGGCTGTGGGCACAGATGTTCAGTAGTGGGAGCTGGAAGAAAGTCTGATTGCTTCTGTTCCCCCGTAAAGGCCATCAGCTCAGCAATGAGGAAGCAGAGAGTTGGAGGTTAGAGGAGACAAAAGAAGGTATCAAAGAGTCATCCAGGGGAATGGAAGGATAATTGAACTGGGGATGTGCTGTACCACTGCCAGGCAGTTCTAATCACTGCTAAGGTCAAGCCCACAGGAAAGAAACCTTTGAATACCTTTGTGTTTTTGCTTTTTTAAAATACCTCTAGAAAAACAGGAAGGGCTACGGTGAGAGTAGTCCTCAGATCATAATGTAATTTCTAAAACGGAATCCATCGTACTTCAAGTGGCGGTAGTGAGTTCAAACATGAATCTGATTTGTGTGTGTAGGCCTAGTGGAACAGCAAGTTTGTTTCCAGCTCCATGGCCGAAAGATGATTGTGTGTATTCAAATTTTAAAAAGCACCGTTTGGTGAGCAGAGCTCTAGACTGAGATCTCCTAGGTCCAACACTTGGCTTCTTTTGCTAACCCTGTTCCCCTATTGGTACCTAATTTTCACTATCTGAAAACAAACAGTGCTTAGCTAGAAATAGCCAGAAAATAGCTTAGACTAAGACAGTGGAAGATCTTGAACTCAACACAGTGTGTTCACATCTGATTCTCTTAGGACATCTGACACATTGATTTCCAGATCCCATGCAGAAGACCAGGGTGGAACTTAAGCATCTGTATGCTTCACAGGTGCCCGATGTTCATCCTGCGTTGAAAACGACTGGTCTAGGGTAGAGGTTGGCAAACTGTGGTCCACTGGGTAAATCTGGCCAGTTGCCTGTTTTGGAGGTAAAGTTTTTTTGAAACACAGCCTATTAATTTACTGTTGTCTATACCTGTTTTTGTGATATAATGGATGAGTATAGTAATTGAGACAGAGACCTCTTGGCCAGCAAAGCCTAATATATTTACTATCTGGCCCTTTACAGAAAAAGTTTGCCATCCTTTATTCTAGGAGATTCTGGATTTTTTTTTTATGGTAATGATATGAGTATTATTTTTGTCTCTTTTTTTATAGAGTAGAGTTTAGATATTGTCTATGGTTGATGAAACAAGAAACAGAAGTTTGACTGCATTTTTTAAATTGTGGGAAAAGGAACTTATAAAGGACCTGAAAATAATGATATAGGTATACTAGCAGGGACAAGGAAGATGGGGAGTATGAATGAAAATCTCTTCTCAAAGCAGAAAGTCCCTAGATGTGTCTGAAGTCAGCAAGTCAAGAAATGGCCTCATAAGCACAGCAGTCACAGATACAGTGGTAGCACCAGAAGGACGAAAAGCAATGTTGGGGGCAGCCACTTCAGGAGCAGCAGGGGGCAGAGAGCTATTGTTTTTTAACCATGTGATTTTTAAAAAGTCGAGACAATTTTAAATAAAATCTTTCTTCTGATTGCAGCATTTACCCTCCTATTCCAGGAGAGGAGAGCTCTCTGAGGTGGGCAGGAAAGAAGTTTGAGGAGATCCCAATCGCACACATCAAAGCATCCTACAACAAGTAAGTGGGAAGGGGAACACAGGGCAGACCTAGCGTGAGATTCTTTCCGCTTCACAGGGAAAGTCAAGCTTGGCCCTGAATACCCTGCGGTAGAAGCGAGGGTGCCGAGTACTGCATGATGGTACTGTTGGAGAGCACCGTCTTCCTCCTTGCTTGAGGAACCACCTGCTGTCTTTACAAAGTTTATTCAAGTTTCATGAAAATGTGAAATAGGGTGGACATATCCCAGTTATAAAATTTCTTTGCTTTCCTTGAGAATAGTCTTTCCTGGTTTTGCTCAAAAGAGTTGGAAGAAGTATATTAGGGGCAGATGGTCCCACCACGAAGGTGCGTTTTAAGTGTTGCCGATAGGGAATGGATGATACATAAATCAAAAGAGATGCTTCAAAATATTAATGTGTGATTTATTAGTAAACTAATCAGAATGTAAACCTCTAAATAAATGTTGTCCCTTTAAAGTACTCACCACTCTTGGCCACTGTGCACTGACCTCTACCCTGTAGGGTTAAATGTGGATGGGGGGGGTTTAAAGTGACAAGACTAGTGTTTTTGTGTGGCTTGCAGGCGAGTGCAGCGCCTAAGGGAATTCCCAATCATGTGCTGGCAACAGAAGCATTGCTGGTAGTGACGACTTTGCAGGTTGGCCCCCACTTGGAAATGAGATCAGTATTTGGTCACAGCCAACCCACCCAGCAATTTAGAGACCACCACAAGAGACTAGAGTCATGAACTAAAGTGTGTGGCACAGATGAAGTGCTATAGGATTCATTTCAGGATCTGTCAGATAAATGTAAAGTGACAGCAATTGGATTTCTTTTTCTTCCCCTCTCAGGTTAATGAGGACATAGGCTGACTCTGCATTTTTTAAATGTCTGTGGTCTACTCTACGGCATTGTTTAGGCTGTCGCAGAGACAAGCAATTATCTTATGCATCTGTTCAGTACGGAAAATCCTATAAACTCTGGTAAGGGGAATGGCAGAGCCGTAGCCAGGCTAACAAGCAGATGGCCGGAGCCTAGACTGACTCCAGCAGGCCTCCCCTTCAGTCGCTTCTCCTGCCCTCTTCTGGGAGCTCTCAACTCTCCAGACCAGAAGTAGGATGATGATGACTAAAGGGGAAATCAAAAGCATATCTGAGGATTTCTTAGTCCTTCTTAATTGTATTAATAAGTTAACTTTAGAGATGATTAGAAAAAAGTTGTAGGTGGGTGCAGTGGCTCACATCTGTAATCCTAGCACTTCGGGAGGTTCACTTGAGGCCAGTTTAAGACCAGCCTGAGCAACATAGTGAGACCCAGTATTCACAAAAATACAAAAATGAGCCGGGCGTGGTGGCACACACCTGTAGTCCCAGCTACTCGGGAGGCTGAGGTGGGAGGATGGCTTGAGCCCAGGAGTTGGAGACTTCAGTGAGCTGTGACTGTGTCACTGCACTCCAGTCTGGGTGACAGAGTGAGACCGTATCTCACAAAAAAAGAAAAAAAAGTTTTACTTACTTAAAGTAATTTTTGCTCATGGAATATGGTGTCAAAAGCATCAAAAGTATCCAATATGGTAATATTGCGAATGTTTTTTAAGAGTCCTTTTAGAGCTATATACTGAAATATATACAGACGAAATGACAGGTCTGGGATTTGCTTCAAAATAATCCATTGGTGAGGAGAGTGCTGTGGGAACAAGGTTTATAGATGAAACTGAATTGGATATGAGTTGATAATTGTTGAAGCTGGATGATGGGTCCATCAGATTTCGTATGTTATTCTCTTCACTTCTGTGTAAATTTAAAACTTTCCCCAAGAAAGTCATTTTAAAATTACCTGACGTAAAATATCGCATTTCTTGGCGGGGGGTGGGGGGGGAAATGAGACTAAGGCCTTCATCTAATTTAAATACTGGCTGCAGGGAGAACCCTAGGAGAAATGCATGCCACCCTTCCTCTGGATGATGCTTAACTAACTACTCTTGGATTATAGAGCACTCTTTAGATTATGTGACTTACCAGTTTTCAGTTAGGCTTAGGGGAGAATTCTGACCTTTCCTGACACTTCCTGTAGGAGTTCAAAACATGATCATCTGATAAGATCAAAGGGGAAGCAAATGAATTCCTTTTTCCCAGGTTTCTAGGAGCTTAGATAAGCTCTCTCTTATTTCTCTGCAGAAGAGTTATATCCTATATGCTGCTTCTACTTTTCTCAGCACACAGATCCAGGTGGTCTCTGCCAGTAACCAGCCCCTTGCCCATGCTTCCTGTGGCACAGAGGGATTTCGGAATGCCAGAAAGGGCACAGGCATCGCAGCACAGACAGCAGGCATAGCCGCAGCAGCGGTGAGTGTGTGGTCCTTATGCTCCCTCTGTAGTGTGTTCTGCTTTCTGCACGGCTCATCACTGAGTGGAGAATCCTCGTTATACTACCCATTCAGAAGCAAGGGTTTGTCACGGCAGTTTAGATGCCCTGACATTGGAGCACTGGTTTGAAAAGCTTTATGTGAAAGCCTCCTCTGGTTTTTTTCTCTTAGCTTCATTAGAGGCAAAGCCCCTGTTGGTTCATTCTAGGATGTAAGAGCCAAGATACCAAAGGTTTGAGAACCAAAGACCCCTCAATTTAAAAACCATTAGCCAGGTGTGGTGGCACATGCCTGTAGTTCCAGCAACTTGGGAGGCTGAAGCTGGATGGCTTGAGCCCAGGAGTTTGAGGCTGCAGTGAGCCATGATCTCACCACTGCACTGAAGCCTGGGCAACAGAAAGAGACCCTGTCTCCGAAAATAAAAATAAAGACCCATAGTTTGGGGTTGGGGGAGATGGGATAGTCTATTTGGAGAGGATGTATTATGATGAGGACTCATACGATACCAGTTCCAGTGTGAACTGCTGTAGACCTTTTTTAGAAGCAAATTGGCAAGGTGCTGTTATTGGTATATTTATTGAGCATCTAAATGTGCCAGACACTTTACTTGCATTATCTTGAATCTTCAAAAGACCCTCAGATGTATTTCCTGAAGGAAAACCTTGACCTTCAAACAAGGCAAGGCACCCCAAAATACTGACTGCATGTACTACAATCAAAAATCAAAACACGGCAAATGCCCAACCATGGACAAATCTGACACTTTTGAAATGGGTATTTAGGTTCAGCCTTGAAGCCTAGGGTGGCACCTCTTGGTCTGAAATTCTGCCTTCGCCCACCTGAGAAAAACCTGAGCAGTGTTTAGAAATCTCCATGAGGTGGCGGTGCCGTCCTAGGCTGACGGATCACAGTCACACAAATTCTGTAACCTGCCAAGTTCTGTGGTCTCTGCTGGTACCTGTCCTCCACTGTGGCCATCTGCCCTTTGCCTCCCTGTTTACTTCTCTGGGTGCCCTTTCCCTGAGCTCATACCCCTCCTGCTCTAGGAGGCAGAAGCAAGAGATTTGGATGCAATAGTTCTCTCTCCGGGGCACTAACCTCTCACTGCTTCTCTCCAGAAAGCTATACAGAAGGGTGTGACCCACGTCCGAGTTGTGGTGAAAGGCCTGGGGCCAGGACGCTTGGTAAGTCACAATGATTTCCATAGTGTATGTGCCTCTTAGTTACTGAGAGAATTTGGGGCTTGAGAGAAGAGTACAGAGAGAGGAGAAAACACCCTTTAGCAGATTTTCATGATTGCCGGGAGTTCCCGTCTACTGTTTCTGTAATCAACTAAGCCCCTCAGAGCAAGCCTAGATCACTTCGTATAATTCATCAGACACTTACTGAGTGTCTGCTGTGTGCCAGGCACTGGGAATGGGAAGGTGGTTCCTGGGCGAACTGTCACAAACACATCCCTCAGGACAGACTGGTGAGTGCAGTGGTAAAGCATGTGCCTGGGAGCCCATCAGGGGATCCTGAACCTAGCAGGGATAATCTTTCCTGATGATCATTAGCACAGATAATCTGTAGCTTCCTCAAAGAGGTGACATCTCCGACTTTGCGGGAATAATGAGGTATTAGGGAGGTGGAGGCACAGCAGGTGGTGGGGGACATTGCAGGCAGAGAAAACTGCCTAAGTAAGCTACAGAAGTGTGATACCCAAGGTGTGCCAAGGTCTACAAGAAGTCTTTGTTCTCACATTGTAAAGCACAAGGTGGAAAGTGGTGGGTATGATTTGAGAGGGGGACAGTGTTGAGAACCCGGTTAAGGGGTTTGGGTGGAGACCTTTGTGAGAGTAGAACAGGACTGGGATTATAGGTATCAAAGCCAGTGGGCACCTCCCTTCCCTTCCTTTCCCCACCCCACTCTGTCCCTCCCTGAACCCTGTCTGGAGACACTGGATCATCATTTTTGGGACCATGTCATTCTACTTTTCCTTCTGCTCCTTCCAGTCTTCCATCAATGGACTGACCATGGGGGGCCTGGAAGTGATCTCAATCACAGACAACACCCCCATCCCGCACAACGGCTGCCGTCCCAGGAAGGCTCGGAGACTGTGATGGGAAGGAAGCCTGCACTTGGACCTGGCCTCAAAGCCTCAGCTCCAGTGGGACCTTGTAGAAAGCTCCCTGTCAGAGCGCTATCCAGAATATGCTTGTTGGAGATCCTTCAGACAGTAAGAGTGAGCTCCGCCTCCTTACACAGTGGCCTTTGCTTGTACCTCCAGCTGGAGATAGGTGTGCCCCAGAAGTGAGCTTTGCATCTCTTGACAAGAGGGGAGGTACGGGGGCAGCCGTAGCCTAGGCCCAATGTCTGCTCTGAGAAAATAAAATACCTGTACCATCTGTTGTTGTAAGTTTGAGATTGTTGCTTTCAGAGTTACGTAATTCCTACTTCTTCCTGAAAAAGAGTGTGAGACCTTAAATGAAAGGGTTAAAATGTAAATGTGAATTGCTATTTACCAGAAACCTTTGGTTTCAGATACTTCTTTTCTGGCTCCTTACTCAAGATTTCCAGAGCTAATCCTAGTAACTTATCTTATTAATGACTTGTAATTTGGCCCCAAATTGAAAGCTTTTTGCCACCTACCTCTGGATTCGGAGAGATTTCACCATTATGGGCATGTTTTAAGTTAGCCCTAACAAACAGCACAGGATTTTCTACAAGTGGACAGTCAGACTCCCCACACTGAAGTGGCAGTCATCATTTACACTCCATGGGCTTCAGCAGTCTCAGCACTAAAGAGGGAGTGGCCCTAAAAGCAGGGAGGGTAGCATTGTATAAAACTGATCATTTTTGGCCAGGCACCATGGCTCACACCTGTAACCCCAGCACTTTGGGAGGCCAAGGCAGGTGGATCACTTGAGTCCAGTTTGAGACCAGCCTGGGCAACATGGCAAAACCCCATCTCTACTAAAAATAAAAAAATTAGCCAGGCATGGTGGTGCGCGCCTGTAATCCCAGCTACTCTGGAGGCTGAGTCATGAAAATCGCTTAAACCCAGGAGGCAGAGACTGCATTGAGCTGAGACTGTGCCACTGCACTCCAGCCCAGGTGACAGCAAGACTCTACCTCGAACAAACCAAAAAAACCCTTACTATTCTCTAGAAAATAGGGTGGATGGCAAGATGGGCTTAAGTAGAGCCCAAATCTAGAAGTGCAGAAAGCAAGTTGATACAGAACCTGGGTAGTGCTGGCAGGGTGTGCAACTCAGGACCCCCAGGCAGAGCTGACTGCTCCTCAGTTGGGGCTCTGGGGTTCCTGAATACAGCACAGAATCCAAAGGTGGGGGCTCTACAGACACGACCAGAGAGGCCCCTCTTCCACAGGCAGAAAAGACCCAAGGGTGAGAGTATCACCAGAAGCTGAGAAGGAGTAGTCAGGTACACAAAAGCACCGTTCCTCCCAGATGAGTGCAGGAAGGGCCTGCTGACCAGAAGGGAAAGGCACTGTGGAGTTTTACTTCTGTGCCCAGCCGGCTAAGCACTGTGATCTGCCTGAACTCAGTAAAGGAAAAGACACAGATGCCCCTTAAATAGGCAAGAGACTGTGTTAGGGCAAAGAAACGAGGAAGATCATGAACCAAGACGTGAATTTAGAAGGAGAAATGCCTCCCTACTGCCTTCTCTTTAATCCTTAGCAGGACCTGTGAAGGCCATCTTGTGACCAGTGACCCAAAGAAGCCCAGCTGGAGGCTTCTTGGATCAAAGCCACTGTCGGAAGGAATTAGACGGTTTCACCACAAAACAACATATAAACACGATGTGTGAAAACACGGTGCTCTTGAGAATCATACTTTGTGATCTGATATGGTTTGGTGAACAAAGGGCCCGTAGCAGTCGGACAGTTCATCAGAGCCTGAGCAGGAAACAGCTCCCAAGGTTTTAGTGAAAAGCTCAATGAAAACTCTGCAGAGGCAGGGCAGGGTTGAGGGAAGAGACAAAGAAGGTGGACTATAAAGCAGCCACCCTAGCCTAGAAGAGGCAGGGGAAGGAACAGTTCCTAGAACCTGGCAGGAGCTGCCACGGCAAAGGAGTGCTGCCAAAACCATAGCCTAGGGAGAGGGAAGAATGCCCTATAGTCCCTTGCTGGGGTCCCCCTTGGCTGATCCCAAAAGGAAGCAGAAAAGAAGAGAACTCAGTGTTGCGGTACCGGAAGCTCAGCCTCCCAGGCCACAGAGTGGATCTGAAGGGCAAGTGGAGGATGGCAAGCACAGGAGGCTTCTATGGCTCCTGAAAGTCCTCCATACACCATACATTTTTATTTTGGTTTTGGTTTGTGAGAGGCTCCCTCTGTCATCTAGGCTGGATTGCAGTGGCACAACCAAAGCTCACTGCAGCCTCAAACTCCTGGGCTCAAATGATCCCCCAGCTTCAGCCTCCTGAGTATCTGGGACTACAGGCACGTGCCACCACGCGCAGATAATTTTTGTATTTTTTGTAGAGACAGGGTCTCGCTATATCGCCCAGGATGGTCTTGAACTCCTGGCCTTAAGCGGTTGTCCCACCTTGGCCTCCCAAAGTGCTGAGATCACAGGCAGGAGCCACTCACTGAGCCTGATCCACACACCATAGTTTTAAAAATCTTTTACTCACAAGAGCGCTTTAGAAAGGAAGATCCTGCCCAGGAGAGCCTATATCTGCAGACAGGACAGAGGACCCTTAATGACCAATGGCCTTGGGCCCGGAAGTGGATGTCTGGCGCAACCCCTGGAGCGAGTTGTGGGAAGGCCGCCTTGTTCACTGTGCACTGGAGAACGCGTGCTCCTTTAATGTGAGCTCTCGGTGCACAGTGTTGTCTCCAGGCTCTGAGCGGCCAGTAAAGCGGGTGCTGCCTTCAACTGTGCTGGCTCTTCATCGTTTGTCTTGGCCTCTCAAAGACTGACCCTCCCACCCCGGTGAGGAGACAAAGGCACCATCACCAAAGGCTGACCGATCTAGGCAGTCATTATTTACCTAAGTTGCTGGGCTGCCCTGTGCCTGCTGCCACAGCCCCTCTCAGCAACAGGTAGAATGTGCTTGCACTTCCCACAGGCAGAAAGAAGCAAAGCCCAGCATGTGGGTCCCAGGTATTTGCACAAGCAGGGTGTTGGCATCAGCTTGTGTGACACACGTCGTTGTTTTCTGGCAGCAGGGCCTCGGATTATTTCTGTGGGTGCATCTGCAGTTTTGCTTCTAAAGCTGGCTGCACAAGACTGGCTACATAAGGAAAGCCTATCCTCCTACGCAAGCGAAAAAACAAATGCAATTTCTCTCCTTTCAGCATAGATGCGACGTTTTCACATCTTTCTACCAAGGCTGTCACCTGACACCAAGATGTACGGTCACTGCCAAAATAAGCCTGTTTACCACCAGAGTCCCTGAATGCTAGAATTTCACTGGCAGCTTGGGAGGAAGCATTTCCCAACTGTATCTGCCTGCAACCTGGCGCTGACATGTTCCCTTAAAAAATGCATGTATACCTTCCTGCTGGGCTTTATTCTTTTTCTCTACTCCTTTTCTCCTGTTCTGGAAAGACACATGGCTCTGGGTAGTATCAGCCCAAGGGGATGAAGCTGTCACTTGCCAAAGCAGAAATTATCCATTCACCAAATTAAGCCAACACAGGCTAGTCCACAAACGTGAAGGCCGGGCACTGGGGAAACGACTGGAGCTGTCACTACCCTGGAGCTCACCCCTCCGAGGAGGCAGGACAGGTACGTGGCTGAGTTAGAATGGAGTTCCATAAAAGAGGCACAAATGGTACTGGCATTTGAGTGAAGGAGCCATCCCCTCAGCTTCAGGGCCGGAAGGGAAGGCTTTGGGGAAGAGAAGCCATGCGAGAGGAACACATGGGAGAATGAGCATCCTCAGGAGCTCAAAACAACACGCAAGGCTGAGGAGTGAGAGAGGTCATCAGGTTCCCGGTTCCAGGGGAGTTGCATGGTGGGTCATGGGGTTGGGATAGGGAGACTGGATGGAGAGAACGGCTTACCAGAGGATTAGAGGAAAAGGAAGGGATCATAAAACTTGCAGTCACACCAAGGATAAAGAGCAGCCTCCACAGATGGGCTGGACAAAGGGAGGTGGGTGTGTAGACAGCTGGGGTCAACAGGAACTTCAGAGTTAGAGATTCAAGAGAGAGCTCATTCACAGGAGAGGAAGTGAGGCACATGGGTGTCTAAAACAGAGTCGAAATATAAGTCACTGAGGTTTAAGTCAAGTAAATATGTGGACAAAGAAACTTACCTTGATGCCAGAAGCCTGGAAGTGGATGTCAGGGAAAGGGATAGAGAAGTCTACGAGGTTCAAAGTCCCTAAACAAAGTGGAGTGGCCCCGAGGGTGGGCAGCAGACCAGGAGTTCAGGAACGGGGAAGTACTAGATTGTATGCACTTCAAAAGGAGGGCTGAGTGGGGGTGTTGGAACAATATCCCCAGAGGGGCTGAGGAGGTGGGAGTATGCTGACACCTATCCCTGTCCACTGGGTGGGAGGTAGCAGGGGCGTGCACAGTGCTGGGGAAACGACGGTGACGAGAGTCTGTCTCTCCTCAGTAGACTGAAGATGTAGGGACCACGGTGGGAACAGAGGGGTGATGAAAATGCAGCGGCCGTGGACAGAGATGCTTAGAGCGTGGAAAATCGGAAGTATGGGGCCAGAGCCCCACAGGAGCCAGGAACTGGACTGGAATCTCTTAATACCCAACATCTACTCTGCTTCCACCTGACTTTATAATGGAAGAAATTCAAAAGCTCAAAAACTGTGAAGTGATGTTGAATCTTACTAGTCATCAAGGACATAGAAGCTAAATGCCTTGGCATCATTTCCCAAATGCAGAGATGCCAATCAACGCCATGATGGGATGAGACAGCCCAGGAAAATCGTACAGAGTAAGGAAAAGAAGAGAGCCAAGACTGTAAATGCAAGGAGGAGAGACTGTGAAGGAGGCGGGACAGAAGGCTCAGTCAGAGTGCAGGCTGTGCAGAAGCCTGATAAGAGCTCTGCAAGATGAGGTGCCCCTCAGGTTTAGCCACATGGAGGTCGTGATTCACCAAAGGGAGAGAGAGTCAGAGACAGTGGGAGGTGAAGAAACAGAGGTCTGGGACAAGAGTGCTGAGTTTTCTAGTAAAGGCTGTCTTGTGGTGACAGAGAATAAATGGGATCAGCACTTCCCCTGCACCATGATGGGCCAAGAGTCAGGGTGTACAGGGGAGACGACAAGAGGCTTAGAGCTATGGAGAAGCAGACCTCAGCCAGGTGGCAGGGAGGCCTCTGAGGGAGTCAGTGGCGTGGGATCCCAGGGACAGGCATGCCCATTGTAAATTGGGAACAGCAGTATCTGATGTGAGCAACGTAGGTACTGATAATGGAAACAACATGTCCTTGCAATCAGTACACAGGGAATATTTTGTGTTCTTTCCAATATTCTATACTGATTGTTCTGAAATAAAAGAACGTTCGCGCTCTCGCACTCTCTCTCTCCTCTCTCTCTCTCTCTCTCTTTCTCTCTCTCTCTCTCAGCTCTTACTGGGGGAGAAAGTAAATACCTAGAGCCTCTTCAGAGAGAAATTTGGCAATATCTGTCAACACAAGATGCAAAGACCTGTGGCTTCATTATTCCCCTCTAGGAATGTATCACATAGAGACAGCATCGCTGTCCACTAGAACTCCTTAAACAACAGAAATGCCCATCGCTTCCCTGCCAGAATGGTAGCCACTAGCCCCACATGGGTCTTAAAAAGTGACCAGGAACTGCGTTTTCAATTCTATTTAAATTGAATTAATTGACTTTGAAATAGCTACATGTGGTCAGTGAGTGTGGGACCACAGCTATGAATATTCTTTCCCATGTGTCCAAGTATGCAAAGATATTTTTGGAGGTACTGTAAAAGACCGGAACCTAAATGTCCGCCAATAGAGGTCTAGTTCAATTATAATACAGTACATCTGTATAATGGAATGTTAGTCCTGATACAAGCCAAGATGTTTGCTAAAGTGAAAAATAAACGAGTGGGGGCAGAACATTGTGCATAGTATAGTTGCTAATTTTTGTAGAAAAGGAGAAAAGATGTGTACATACATGTTTGTGTATGCATTGAGCATCTGGAAAGATATGCCCCAAACTGGCAGTGTGCTCAGCTCCAAGGAGGGACACTAGGTGACAGAGTGGCAGGTGGAAGGCAGACTCCACTCTCTATTGATGTTGTTACTTATTCAGATTAATTAATAAGCCCATTAAAATAAAAATAACTGATTTTTCCAAAATGTATAGACGCTGCAGTCAGGCATTACATAAGCTATCTGCTGAAATGTGCACGTAACATTTTTTTAGTATATATTTTGACACCGATGGACCCTGTACCACTCCCCACCTCCATTGTTGGTCCAGTATTTGGGGGAAGACATTTGACTTGGTTCTGAAATTTGTTCTTGTAACTCATCTGGCTTCTCCCCGCTGCCCATCCAGGTTCAAATCAAACTGTGCACATGCTCCCGAATTAGCGTAACAAGTCTTGCCAGAGGAGTGAGCCTCCGTGTCATTATCGCTTGGCTGGGAGGAGAAGGCAGAGAGGGCAGGACGATCTGTTTCCATAGTGCCCTGTCGCAGCTTAACCGCCTAGGATTTGCGTAATCCTCTTGAACTAAAAAGAAATGTCAACTGAGGGGCGTCGTGGTGTCACGGGGTGGGGGAGGGGGGGCCTGGCTTGGGGGACACCTGTTGTCTAGACCCAGCTTGAGCCCAGACTCAGCATGCAGGCTGTCAGGCCACACTCCCTCCCCGACCCCAGACCTCAGTTTCTCCCTCAGAACCATGAGGGTGTTGAGTGGGACACAGCTCCGGCATCTGAGGAGCCTACAGCTCCTTCGTGGCTGGGAAGAAGGCCTGGATCCGGACTCACTAAGCTGCTCTGAGGGAGAGCCTCAGGAATGCTACACAAGCTAGATTCGATGCCCCTGGAAATCCAATTAGTTCTCTCCTAGACTCTAGGCCAAGCCCGCTCCCTGCCCATGCCCCCCAGCTGCCCACCCTGCCCAGTTGCCCATTCCTTCTAGCTTGCTGGGCTGAAAAGAGCTAGACTTTGGAGTCACACAGACCAGGGTTTGAATCTCAGCTCTACTGTGTGACCTTGGAGGAGTGGCTGCATCTCTCTGAGCCTCAGCTACTCCCACCTCCACAGGACTGGCAGGGGGATTTGTAAAACAACTATGTTCTCTGCTCAGGCAGAGCGAGCGTCATCCAGGCTGGCCCTGCCTCTCCTGCCCTGCCCTCCTGATCTTCACTCTGCTAAGATGGCAGCTTCCATCCTTGCAGGGCCTTGGCTGGTTCTGTGGGGCCCTGGCGGGGAGCACAGTGGTGAATCCAGATGCATGCCCATCTTGTTACTGCTGTTATGATTATTAATTATTCTCAAATCTTTTTCCTGTAATTTTAATCAGAAAATGTTCTGTGGGAGCCAATCACCCATCTTCCTACTTAATTAAATTCATCCAACTGTAGATGAAGCCAGATTGTTTTTTTTAAAAAATCGTAGCCAAAAATGAAATGAAAATGCCAAATGATTGGGAAGTCTATCCCTCATGAGTCTTTCTTCCCTCTCTCCATCCTCAAGCATGTATCAATACTCAGATTCAAGAGGTAGGCCCTGGTAACTGGCCTGAGCAGCCTAGGAGGCTAGCTGGGGAGACAATTCAGAAAAAGTCCATTGTGACACCACAGGGTGCTACCACAGGATGGGGGTACCTGTGAGTGAGCGTGTGTGCATGCATGTGTGTGCGTGTGTGTGTGTGTGTGTGTGACGCTGGTGATGAGAAGATGAATCAAGGGGTACTTCCTAGAGGAGGGGACACAAGCTCAAAATCAGAGTAAGAGGAAGAAACTATGGGTGATGAGGGATGATGGGGGCAGTGTCCAGCAAAGAAGACGGCAAGAACAAAGGGTAGAGTGCAAGCAGTCCTCCTGCCTCGACCTCCCAAAGTACTCAGATTTACAGGCGTTAGCCACCATGCCCAGCCTTAAAGATCTTGAAAGCCAGGCCCAGTGGTGCATGCCTGTAGTCCCAACTGCTCAGGAGGCCAAGGCAAGAGAATCAATTGAGTCCAGAAGTTCGAGTCCAGCCTGGGCAACATAGCAAGACCCCCAACTCTTAAAAAGAAAAAAATTAGGGATCTTGAAATGGGGAAGATTCTCTGGATTATCTGGTGGGTCCTAAATGCAGTCAGAGGTATCCTTATAAAGTGGAGCCAGAAGATTTGACTGCACAGACAGAAGAGGAAAGGCCATGTGACCACAGAGGCAGAGGCTGGAGAGATTCAGCCACGGGCCAAGAAATGCCAGCACCCACCAGAAGCTGGAAGAAGCAAGAACAGATTCTTCCTGAAACTGTGACGGGTTTATTGCCCGATGTGCACAGCAAGTCAATATGCCGAGACACCAGTTTGCAGTACAGAAAGGAGTTTAATCATAGGGTCACTGAATGAGGAGATGGAAGAAACCTTAAATCCATCTCCCCAAGGAGTTTGGGGCTAGGGTTAAGAGTTTTTGAGTGGGCCGAAGTGTGGAGATCATTAATTGGTGGGTGGAAGAGTGCAGGGTGAAGTCACGGGACAAGGAGATGAAACAACTCTACTCTCATGCCGATCCCATTCCGGGGTCTTCAAACTGGTTCCTGGAATGCGGGGCCTGGAAAATATCTTAAGCCATCCTTAAGAAAATATCTTAAGCTCTGTGACTCTAATGTCAGAGATCCCGTCTACAGGAACAACATGGATGCAAATCAATTCTTAAACAGTCTCAGGATCCTAATGTCAGAAATCCTATCTGTAGGAACGGTGGGGATGCAAATGGTCAGTAACCAGTGCACGTGACTCGTAGCAACAAGGAACAGGGCCAAAGTGCTGCCTGACCGATGCTTCATTCTAACTATATTTCTGTCCAGAACTGGGCATGCAATTCTTGTCAACCCTGTGGAGATGGTTTCATTCCTAAAGCCTCTAAAGGAAGCGTAGCCCTGCTGCCACCTTGATTTTGACACAGTGATGCTGATCTGGGATTTCTGGCCTCCAGAACTGTGACAGAACAAATGTCTGTGGTTTTAGGCACCCAGTGTTTGGTCATCTGTCACAGCAGCCACAGGAATCTAATAGAGACGGGTAGGAAAGAATGCTGGAGAAGTCAGTGGGGATGGAGAGAAGTTGGGGGGTGGATATAGAAGAGAAAAATGGGCAAGGCTGGGGTGGACTGCAGGTAGAATAAGAGGGAGGGAGGGACAGCCAGGCATCTGGTGGCCTGGTAACATCAGAAAGGCCCCACACTACCGGGGCACCAGGAGAGTCCTCTGCTGGCTGTCAGTAGCAGGAGCCCCTGAAAGGTTTTAACAGGGCCCTGCCATGGTCAGAGGTGTGTTTTAGAAAGAGCAGGCTGGAGTCTGGGGCACTGGATGGACGAACTAAGGCACCTGGAGGCAGGGAGGCCCACAGGAGGTCATGGCTGGAATCCAGGTGAGAGACGAGTCTGGCAGAAAACAGCCACAGGCAGGATTCCAGGCAAAGTGGATTCTAGGGAGGTTTAGGAGGCTGTCTCAGTCCATTTTGTACTGCTGTAATGGAACACCACAGACAGGGTAACTTATTTCTCACAGTTCTAAAGGCTGTAAATTCAAGGTTGAGGGACCAAACCTGATGAGAGCCTTTGTGCTGTGTTATCCCATGGAGGAAGGCAGAAGGGCAAGAAAGGGGATGTGAGAGAGAGAGAGTGTATGAGAGAGAAAGGGCATGTATGTGTGTATGAGAGAGAGAGAGAGTGCGCACACAAGAAAAAGAATCCAAGGGCCAAATTGGATTTTCTAACAATCCACTCTATGACCTAATCACCTCTTAACAGCCCCACCCCTTAATACTGTCACAATGGCAATTAAATCTCAACGTGAGTTTTGGAGGGGACATCGAAACCACAGCAAAGGCAAAGGTGTCATTTCCGGGTGGAAGAGAGGTGAAAAGCGCAGGAATGGGTTCAGGGGCGCCACCAGCAGAGCCTGTGTGGACCCTGTCTCAGGCATGGGACTCACCTGGGCCTGATCCTGGGCTCTTTGAAAGGGCGGGGGAGCCTTGGTGCACTGCAAGGACCCCCTCTCCAGCCCCCTCTGCTGTGCCAGCCGGGCTGCCTCTGGGAGAGGACACTCAAGAGGATCCTGGTGGTCTTGTCCCTGGGAGCAGGCAAAAGCACATTTTTTGTCCTGTTGGGATTGGGATAATTGGGGCATTAACGGAAATGCATTTCTCACCTATTTTCTATCTGATTGAAAAGAACTTTGCAGTCATTTAGAGCTCTCACACCTCCTCTAATCAGAGCTCACTTTGCTCAGACAGAGGCAGAAAACTGGGTCACACGTGGACTCCAAAGTCTCCTAGGATGCGACAAGCAAAAAGTGCAGTATCCCCCACCTCCTCTGCTCCCTGCCACCTGAGGACACAACCACCATACCCCTAGCCCCTCACTGAGGGGAGTACACACTCAGTAGCGGGCTGAACTTGAGTGCTGACAGGATACCCTTTATTTTTCTCCCATCACTGCCTCCAATCAGCTTCCTCACGCCTCCCTTTCTAGACTCCTGAAGCTCCATCTCAGATAGACACCATGGCTTTCTGGTTACTTCTTCTGTTTTTTAAGTAGAGCTAGGGCTTTTCCATGTTGGCCAGGCTGGTCTCGAACTCCTAACCTCAAGTGATCTGCCCAAGTGAGTCACCACACCTGGCCTGGTTACTTTTAATTGCAAGAATAAATCCCATTTGATAGTTATGACTCTTCTCCAGGGACCTAAAAGTCCAGTCAAGTCTATAATAAAACCTCAACCTCGCAGCCCACATATGGCTTCCCCTCCTCATCTCAGGCTCTTCCAGGTCTGGGATCGCGAAGATGGAACTAGGGGAGAGTCAGGTTGTTTTGCTCAGCCGGCAATATACGTGGGACTCTCCTGGCCAGCCCTGGTGACCACACCTCCTTTACTGCAGGGGAATTCTTTCATGGGCCCTACAGTGAGCTTTCTGGAGACCTCTGCCCCAGGCCTTTCTGAGGGGGATATGGAGTTGTACTGCCCAGACCTCTTCATGGAAGGGCCTATCGCCCAGCTACGGGGAATACTGTCAGCACCAAGGACAGCCCAGCCACACCCTTCCAAGGGCATGTTCACCAATAGAGGATGTCCCTGACAGACACTTTCAGCTCCAACTGAACCCCCAGGGGCCTGCAGCACAGCTCGCCTTCTTCCTCCGCCTGATCCTGCTTCCTCCTACAGGCATTGATCCTGGGGTGCTCCCCTAATCTCCAACACAGAACCGTCTCCAAGTCAACTTCCTGGAGAACACAAACACAACCCCTTCCCTGACAAGCCTGAGCACTCTGCGCTGCCTCTCCCCACCTGTCTCAGCTCCTGCCCTGTTGCCTACCCCATCCAGCCTCCTACTGTGGGAATCTCTGAGCCCATTAAGTGAGAGGGGTACCAGCAATGTTGGCTCAAGCCCAGCTCCCTTCACAGTGCCAACTGAGCTGCAGGAGCCTCAGGGGCCACCAGTTTCCAGCAGCATAACTTACCCAGCCATTGCCCCTCTCTCCTTGCCTTGCTATACAGGCCACTCCTCCAGCCTTCCACTTCCAGGCTTCTCCTGGAAGAAGCACGCTCCATTTTCGACCTGCATAGTTATGGCCTAGCCAAGTCACATGAGGTACCATCAATGCTATGTTCCCAAGAACTCTCTCATTAAAGTCTACTTTAGAGGTGGCATGGTGTAGGCTCACAGGTTTTCTGCAGCTCAGCAAACTTCCAGCCAGAGCAGGAGACATCTCCCTGTGCTTGTAATAGGCTCCACACTCTACAAGCCAGCCAGCTACCCATCACTTGACTTCCAAGCAGGGGAGAGCAGCTGTGACTGTCTATGATCTCTCACTGGTTGTGCCTGCACAAGAATTGGAAGAAGAGCAGCAGAGACCATCCTCATGCCCCACCCCCACCCCCTGCTCTTGGTTGTTTTGGGGTTTTTTACTTTTTAGGAAAGCATTTGCTTGCTCCCCACCCTTTGGTTGGGGAGATGGTAGATTTTTCCACAGCAGCTTTGTGGGTGTTGAGGGGTGGCTGCGACGGTGGCCATGACAGCCTCTCCATTGGGGTCAAGGAGCTGAAGGTCACCCGCCCCCACAATCCCTCCAGAAGCCCTGCCTCCCTGATGGGGACCAAGGCAGCAGCAACCTAGGGCATCTGCAGGGACACTCTGGGCCCCTCCAAGGATATGTAAACACCTAACGGTCCAGTAACAAATCCTTTTCAGCCTGAAATAGCCAAGGTGGTTTCTCTTTCCTGTAACTGAGAGCCTGACTGGCCCAATACACCTTTTCAAATTCCTGATCTCTTACTTGGCCTGGAATGGTTGGCCACTGTTGGATTCATTTTGCTGTCCTTTATTAAGTCCTCCCTGGAGGTGACTAGCCCTTCTCTTACCAGCCCTTCTCATCCTCGGCTGTTCACGTGCATCCCCAGGGACCCTTGTGAAAATGCAGGTGCTGATTCAGTGGGCCCTGGGTGGGCCCTGAAAGTCTCCATCTCTAGCAAGTTCCAGGAAAGGCCTTTGCAGTAACCCCACCCTGGACCTGCTGAAAAGCACAGCTTTAGACTGTCGACCCTGTCTCAGCCTCCAGGAGCACACAGTGAATTGGCTCCTAACTGCACACAGAGCCAGCTGGGCAGTGAGAACACAGGCCACCTGCCTTGTCTGCACCTTGTAACTGAAGGCGAAGTCCAGCCTCCCAGGCACAGGACAGCAGTACTTCCTGGGTGGACCTGTGATTCCCTGAAGGACCAGCACCTCAGGAGCACTGAGGAGCATGGCAGTCATTGTGCTGGGTGGCAGCTGCTGGGCTGGGCCTTCTGTGGCAACCAGTGAGCAGAAGCCATGGTGTGAATGATGTGGAGAAGGCAAAGAAATACACTGGCTGTGTTTCAGGATCCAGGAAACAGCCCTCCTGAGTGATCTGGACAGGATAGGGTGGAGTCAGTGCAGGTCCGCCTGAGGGGAAGGACTGGAAACAGGGCTGAGGCCAGGCAGTGAAGGGCCTGCAGAGGAGGCTGGGGCATGCCTAAAGGTCCTGAGCAGGGCTGTGATCAGAGGCATGGCAACACTTGGAGAATGGACAGTGGAGAGCAGTGAGGAGATGGTGGCCTGGAAAGAGTGGCCTGAGGGACAGAGGCACAGAAGGGCTCTTGTGTTCACGTATCCTCCCACCGGCCGAGGAATAGGAGCCAGGCCTCATGGGCCTTATTAACTGTATTTTATAAACAGATCCATTCACTCAGCTGGCTTTTGTGTTTCTTCAAAAGTTAGGGCACTAAACAGGGCAACAGAAAAGAATATGTTGTCTATCCATTTAGATTATACCATAAACTTGTGCCTTTGCAGGGCACATTGAAAATATATGCGTTGAATGTGGCAACTGAATGAATGAATTTGTAAAATAAGAGCAAGCTGCCGTGGGGAGGGGTCTTCCAAGGGAGTCCAGGGTTGCCCTGGTCATAGGCTGTGGGGTTGGCAGCCTGTTCCTCTGGGACCATCCTCTCTACTCCCACACACCCAGGCCAGGTTTAGCAAAGTGGTCACTGATCGCTAGAAATATAGATCTTCTTATTGAATGTCTAATAAAAACAGCTCAACCCAACATGGCTAAGTTGCAACTCTTGGTATTCATCCCATCCCCAGAAAATCCTTCCTCTTACCCAGTCCTACCTAAGAGAGCCACTTACTCAGTTCAGGCCAACAGACTTTGGAGTCATTGACTTCTTTTCCTTACCCCTATGCTGAGCTCATCCACTGGTCCAGTTGGCCCTACCTACAAAATATGTCCCAATCTGACCATATGTCACCATTTCTCCCGCCATCACCCTACTCTTGCCTGGCCCTTTGCCTTGGACTCCTAATTGGCTGTTTTTACCACCTTACCCTCCAACCACAGCCCCATTTTGCCCCCAACATCCAGAGTGATTTTTTTTTCCCTGAGACAGTCCCCCTCTGTCACCCAGGCTGGAGTGCACTGGTATGATCTTGGCTCACTGAAACCTCTGTCTCCCGGGTTCAAGACATTCTCCTGCCTCAACCTCCTGAGTAGCTGGGATTACAGGCGCATGCCACCATGCCTGGCTAGGCTTTTTTGTATTTTTAGTAGAGACAAGGTTTCACCACGTTGGCCAGGCTGGTCTTGAACTCCTGACCCAAGTGATCCACCCACCTCACAGAGTGTTATTTTTAAAGCACAAGTCAGATCATGTCACTCGTTTATTAGTTTTCTTGTTTATGTTCTGTATCTTGGGCTAGAATGTAACTCTATGAAGGCAGGATTTGTGGCTTTGCCATGGCTGGGGCCTAGGAAAGTGCTGGGTAGCTGTTCAGTTAAGTGCTTGTTAAGGGCCTCACTGAACAGAAGAGCCTATGTCAGTGGCTGGAGTGGGGCCTCACGTCTAACCATGCCAGTTGCCCAGAGCTCCCCTGACCTGCCCCACAATGCAGAGGAGCAAACTCTCAGCTCCAGATTCAGCTATGTTCCAGAAAACGCCATGGGAACACCGGCATGCATTTCAAAATGTGATTTTTAAGATGGTTTTCTAGAATGTTTCTGGAGAAACATTTCCAAACAATAAATGAACTGTGGATTACCAACAAGATGAATGACTAAAATGATATATGGGGTGGATTCTACAGTGTTATCTAGAACCCAAAACATTAACCAGGGTCTGATTCTGAAAAGACACCATAGTGAAGTCTCCAAAATGTGACGAAAGAATTTAGAAGTCAAAATGAGGGATATTTTTTCTTTTTATAAAATAGATGCTTAATAAATATGCATTGAATAAACTGCTTATATAAGATTAAAAAAGAAAATATGTCCCGAATGTCATTCTGAGACACACTAGAATGGTTCCAGATGCGGTATTCTAAAAATGGGTCACTAAGAAATCCTGGCATTCCATCCACCTCATCAGTTTATCATATATTCCTCTGGCTCCAAATTACTCCAACATTTACTGTATTGTCCTAATTATTTTGAATGTATTGTTGAGAGCGGCTTCAAATCCTTTGTGAAATGCGGTAGGAGACAGAAGCCAGACCTAACAAATGAAATCAGCAGACCCAAATCACGGGGGATGTAGAAAACATGAAAGAAAGAGAATTGAGAGGAAGAGAGGAGAGATCTCTCTCAGTTCAGTTACCAACTCCAGGCCCATTGTCCTGGTTTACATCTTCCTTTCTAAAAGGGAGGTTAAAGAGGATTCTCTGACAATTTATAAAATATTTTGCTCTCCCACCTCTTCAGATTAGGAGACATTTGCTGGGTGAACCACCTGGCCATCGAGAGGTGGGAGATTCCGTGGCCTCAGTAATTGTTGTGACACATCCCACTGCCATGGGGATGGAGATTAGCAAGCACTAAGCACCCAGGACTCAGAGTCGCTGGAAGGGCCAGCCAGAAGGGCCCACTGTGCACCTCCACCCAATGGTCATTGAGGTTGCTGGGTACACTTAATCCCACCGTCACCACACACTCACCACAGGGGCACAAGGGCAGCTCTCCCCTGCAAACAGCAGCTGGTCGGGGCTGGGCTCCATGGCTGTCCATCTGCCGCCCACTCTCCTAGATGCAAGGATGTCTCTAAGACAGGCCTTATCCCTCAGAGCATCTCATTCAGGTCCTTCTGGTTTGGAACTGTGGCTCAGATGGGGATTTTCCATCCTTCCCACACGGCTGGCCACCTGCATGCAGTGTGAGTTCCAGATAAACAGTCTGTCCTCCCCTACCCCGTGCCCTTCCCCTGTGCCTCATGTCACAGGGTAAAGATGACTGAGCCGCAGACTCAAAGTCTCGAAGTCTAAGTTTGACTTCTGGCTCCAGCTTTGTGACTTCCAGAAGGTTACTTAGTTTCTCTGTGCCTGAGTAAATCCTTGTCTATAAGATGAAGATGGTAACAGTGGGCACTTCAGAGAGTTGAGTGGAAACATAATTGACACACACAAAGAATTTTAGCACAGTGTCTGGTTCAAGTGCCCAAGAAGTGCTCACTGTTCTAAGCTTCCCTGCACTCCCTCTGGGGCTTGTAGACACCTGCTTGAACTAAGTCAGGGCCTTCAGCTCATCTGTTTGGACTCTAAGGAGGCCCAAAGGAATAGCTTTAGAATCCTCTTCAGAAACTGTCCTGAAATCTATGAATAGATTTTAAGAATCTAGCGGAAAGACTGTAAAACGGAAGGCCTGCACGCTAATCGTGACCCTGTCAGTGACTCCCTGTCCTTGTTCTCTTACTGGTTTTCCAGTCTATACAGTGGGAATCATCTTGCCTAACTCTCATCACTCCAGCAGTAAAACAATTTTTTATGTTGTTTCCAGATGTGATCTGGAAAACTCAACTTTGGTACTAAAATACTAGTATCTGGGGGCTGCTGCCCTAGAAAGGGAACTCCCCCAGGCTGTTTGCACAGCTGGCTCCAGAAGTCTGCCACAGGTGGGCTGACTGGCAGAGCCTCAGCGGCAGTGTCCCGGTGAGGATGGCTGGCCTTTGCTTCCAGTTAGAACTCAGAAAGTGCAGAACCTCACAAACCCAGAAAGAGGCTCGAATGCTATGGGAACCAATCAAATGACCATGTCACTCAAAGGCTATGAAAAGTAGAACCACAGGGGTGATCCCACTGAAGTCACTGTATGGGTGAACTGAGGCCCTGGACTGGAAACTGTTGGGAGCCTCTGAATTAGGTGGCCTCAGTGACCCCACAAGCACTGCTTCACTGTGAAGTTGCAATGTAAGACTGCCTGCAGTTCTGTGCTACCTGCAGCACTGAGTGGCCCCAGCCCAGCCACTCCTTTGTATTTTCTGAGGAAGGTGTGGAGAGGACACAGCCTTCCACAGTCTTCCTCTGCACTTCTACCCCCAAGGCAGATTCCTGTTGTCCTGTGGCTCACACAATAAAAAATACACACACCTAGAAAGTGTCTGCAGGCTGAGACAGGCCGGAGTTGCCCGCACAGCAGGAGAACTGAGAGGTGGTAGCTTCCTATTTTCACTTCATCAATAAGCAGCAGCTGGAAGGGACACCAGAACCAAGGGTTGTCATCTCCTACTGTCCCCCTAGAAATGGAACTAGCTAGTCCTTTCTCACCATGGGTAGAATGACTTGAAAATGCCAAATTAACTTCAAACATGCACTTGTGCCCATGCTGACTGAAGGAGAGGCTCTCTGGAGAGGGCAGCCTAGCCTGGCACTTGACAAGTGCTTTCTGTTATGGATGGCTCACTACCTGTTAGACCCTGGCCAGACAGGCAGTCTCTCATTTCATCCTCAACACAACACTCAGAAGTCAGTATTATGCCTATTTATAGATGAAGAAACTGAGGCTGAGACAATACGACAGGGTCGGAGAGCTGAGGGAGCGTGGAGTCAGAATTCTAGAGACCAAATCATTTGCAACTCATCAGCCTCCCTCCCTCCCTTGGTGAGTGTGATGAATTCTGTCTCTCTGGCACCCTCCCTCTCTCGCGCCTACCCTGTCCTTGCCTCCTTCACTATCCAATCTGGCCCTAAAGACAGCATGTGCTCATGACAACAGCTCAGGCTTCAGAATCAGAGACTTGATTCAAATCCTGATTTGATTTTACAGCCACCGTGTGTGTTATTTAGGGCAAGTCTCTGAGCCTCAATGTTCACATCTGAAAACAGGAATCTTACTGCCTCCTTCACAGAGCTGTCATTTAGATTGGTGGAAATGTCTGACAACTCCCTAGGACAGGCGCCCAGAGAAGGCAGCAATGCAGACACAGGACAGTTCTTGGCTCACTGCAACCTCTGCCCCCCAGTTCAAGCAATTCTCCTGCCTCAGCCTCCCGAGTAGCTGGGACTACAGGTGCACACCACCACACCCAGCCAATTTTTGTATAAAGAAAAAAAAAAAAGGCTTCGGAAGCAGAGATCACTCAAGCTCAAATCCTGATTCTTCCACCCAGTAACTGAGGGCTGGTAACAGCGGTCCAGAAACGCCTCCTAGTTCACTTCACGGGGTTGTTGCGAGGATTTAAGCAGTTAATAGAGTGATAGCACCATGCCTGGCACACAGTGACTGCTCAAAAACTCCTCTGGGTGACTTGGTGGCTCTCATGATACCAGCTGCATACTCTACCTCGGGGTCCTTAAGCGTGACCTCCAGTCTCGAGGTCTGGCACTCCAGGTTCATCACCTGCCTCTCCTATGCATGTCCCCACTGGTTATCTCCTCACGAGCACCACCAGCCGTGTCCAGTGTCTTCCCTTCCCAATTGGCCTCTTCGTGGCTCCCCAGTCTTGGTTGGGTACCATCTTCCCCCACTTGCTGACTCAGCCCTGACTCTGTCCTTCCCTCGTTCACCCATGTGCAACTGCACACTCCTCCACATCATGCCCATCCATCCCATCCTCCCCATCTCTTGGCCACTGCCAACCCACCAGCACTCCTGAGCATCCTCCCTGGGCCACAGGGCACTGAGGCCTGGTCAGGTATAGAGGGGACGGTGCCCTGGGCTGGGACAGGCCACAGGAGATAGTGTTCAGCATACTTAGAGCTCCGTCTGAGAGGCAGCAGCTTGGACGGAAGCTGAGATCAGATCTCTGCCAGCCAGGTTGTTCCACAATAGCTGTCCCTGACTGAGCACTGACAGTGCCAGCACTGTGCCAAGTCTCCGCTGATATTATCAAGTCCAGCTGCCATTATAAGAAGCTAGTCAGGGTGGGAGAAGCAGGAACGAAGTGGGCAGAGGAAGCAGTAAGAGTGCAGGCTGGATGCAAACAGCAGGGGCCAAACCTACGGCAGTTTCTGCACCTCTGAAAGTCTGCTCCTCCCTTTCATCAGCTCTCCTACAGGGCAGGAGGGAGGAGTTCAAGAGTCTCCTATGCAGAGATGATTTCTTTCCTATGTGACTGCAAAGGCCTCTTTTCTAGACTTCCCTACTTCCTGCATCAAGTCCATTCTGTAGCCAGGATAATCTGAAAATACAAATCTGACAAGCGGCTTCACCAATTAAACTCTTCAAGGGCTCTCTAAAGGCTAACGCTCAGCAGGCTGACAAGGCTCTTCATGATCTGCTCCCCATTGCCTCCCTGGCCACTCAGCTTTAGGCAAGGTTTCGTTTGCTGGTCCCCAAGCATGCCAAACTCTCTGATGCCCCCGTGCATCTGTACCTCACTGCCTCTGGCTGGAATACCCTTCTCTTCCATTCCTCCACCTCTCCCCTTTTGTCATCAAGCTAACTCCTCTCATCCTTCAGAATTTTCAACTCAGGTGACGTCTTTGCCAGACGACTTCCCCAGCCCCCCGGTCTAGGTCACAGACCCAAAGTACCTGTGCTATCCCAACCCTTGTGTACCTCTTTGTCACCTGATTTCAGTGAATCCCCCCAGCCCATTTACTTGTCTGTCTCTGAACCTGGTCCATAAGCTCAGGGAGTCCAAAGACCATACTGTATTGATCTTCTTAGACCAGTGCCTAGCTCAGGGTCAGATACTCAAAAGAAACCCAATAAATGTTGTAGAATGAATGAATGAGTAAATACGAGGTGGCCCCTGCAGACGCAGCCATGTTCACCATTGTGGCTAGAGAACACAGGAGTCTCACACTCAAACAGGGCTGAAGGAGTGATGAGGGGACTGTGTAAGCTGGAGAGCACACATGCTCAGTCTAAAGGGGGGCCTGATTATTGGTATGTGGGACAGTTGGACCTCCTGACAGCAACATGAAAAAGCAGGATATTCTTAAAAACTTCAAAACTGCAAACATACCAAATAAAGCATGTCAGTGAGCAGCACCTCATCTCAGGGCCTCTAGTTTGCAACCTCTGCAGAAGCACTGGGGAGGAAGCAGCCTGGTCTGAAGTCTAGTCTCTGAGCAGCCATCTCTCAAACCTGGTGAGGAAGGCCAGTTCAGACTCATAATGGTGGCTCCTTCAGATATCTGCCACCCTACTCTCTCTTTCCAAGGGCCCTAGAATCCAGGAGCAGTTAGCCAGCCACCTAGGATGAGGCGGAAGCTCCCCTTGCTCCTCTTGCACACCGTCATGTGGTGCCAGGGCCTCCAATATCTCCCTCCCCTAGTCCATCCTGAAAGGCAGGCCTCCCAATTGGGGGTGAGACAATTCCCTCTTCCTCAAAGTCTCTCAGCTGTACTTTAAAATCCAAGTGGACTTTTCTAGACCATATTGCTCTGTTTGTGTCACATTCTGTCTGCTCTAATCATGAACCTGAAGGAGAGGAATGGTAGAGCACCTGAACCACCAGTTCAAGGATCAAGAGGTTTAGTTCCACAGCTGGCAGGAATAACACATTCAGACCACTCTCTTCCGAAGAATTAGCCCCAGACCCAAGGACACCGCTGCCTCCACCCCAGGCTATGACAGCAGGTGAAATGGCCACCCCTTCCTCTGGAGAGAAAGGGCTTTAGAGGAATCAGACGTGAGTACTTCATGTTGCTAGGAAGCAACAGGCAGCAGCTGGCTGAGAAATAAGTCGTGTCCTTGGGAAAGCATGTTCCTGGCCACTAATTAAATGCTGCTGCAGCATCTCCACCTTCAGGGAGCTATAGAAATGTGCTGAATTAATGCAGATGGGAGCAGCTGGTTCACAAGCCTACTAAGCCTCCTCCTGTCTCCGCGCAAAGGAAAGGCTCAGGGGGCAGGAATGAAATTGCTAAACCCCTGGGAGGCTGGTAAAGAAAATCTGGCCTCAGACTACTCAGTTCAACTAGCCCACAGAGTGTCCACCTAATACCACCTCTACTGCTGCAGGTGAATTCACCTGTTAAATACTTTTAAGAAAATCTCATTAAATTCCACTCCTGGGTATATGCCCCAAATAATTGAAAGCAGGCTCTCCAAGAGGTATTTATACGTCGATTGTTCATAACAGCACTATTCCCAATAGCCAAGAGGAGGAACAACCCAACTGTCTATTGATGGATGAATGGATAAACAAAATGTGGTATCTACCCGCAATGGAACATTATTCAGCCTTAAAAAGGAAGGAAATTCTGACACACACCACAATATGCATGAACTTTGAGGACATCATGCTAAGTGAATTAAGCCAGTCACAAAAGGACAAATACTAGTATTCCACGTCTACGAAGCACTAGAGTAATCAAATTCATAGAGACAGAAAGTAGAATGGTGGCTGCCAGCGTCTGTGGGGAGGGAGAGCAGGGAGTTGTTGTTCAATGGGTATGGAGTTTCATTTTTGCAAGATGAAAGTTCTGGAGACTGGCTGCACAGCCACGTGAATGTACTTAGCACTACTGCACTCGCAGTGGTGTTACGCTTAGAAATAGGTAAGATGATAAATTTTATTTTTTTTACTACAATGAAAAAAATTTTCTTAATGCATGTTCACAGTAAAAAAAAAAAAAAAAAAAAATTACAAAGATAAAGGGAAATGTCTATCTTCCCTTACTTCCACGCCCACTTTCCAGAGGTAACCATTGTTACAAGCCTTCCTATGTCCTTTTAAAAGCATTCTATGACTCTAAAAGCATGGATTTGTATGTATACTGACTTCACATTCAGCACAGTTTTTTCTTCAAATGAAAAACGGCATCATGCTAAACATAGTTCAACTAATGTCTCACAGAGCTTTCCAAATCAATACATACAGATTCGCCTCATTACTTCTAACAGTTCCATCAGATCCCACTGTATGGCTGTTTCATGATATATTTAGTCCGTTTTCTACTGATGCACATTTAACAGTTCCCACATTTTCATAAAAAGTTGCAATGAACACGTCTTGCTCACATGTAGAAATGTTTTGCCCTGAAACATTTGTTATTTTTTTCTTCTGATACCTTTGGTATTGACCCACATTTAGAGTTAGAATTTAACTGGGTTAAAAGTTATGTGCATTTTTTAACATATAGCTTTTGTGTCTTTCAAGAAATCTGAACCAACTTACTCCCCCACCAACAGTGGGGGAGAGCACCCTGTATCCTTGTCAATACTAGGTCATCACACATCTTTAACCTTTGCTAATCTGATGGTGAAAATAAATATTATAAGCAATTGTCATCTGGTTGTTGACCATGTTTATTTTTTTTTTCTGGGAACACTCTGCTAATAACATTGTCTGCTTTTTCTTTTGTAGTATTCATATTTTTATTACATATTTATAGGATGTTTTGCAGTAAGGAAATCAATCTTTTGCTAAAGGTGTTGTCATTTGACTTTTTTGTTTTTTGGTTGTTTTTTTTTCCACGCATATGTTTTCATTTGTATGTATTCAATTTTATGGGATTTTTCCCCCTAGAAGGGGGTTTCTCACTGCAAAATTATAAACAGAAACCCAGAAGAACAACGGCACCTGGGCCATCACAGCTCCATTTTGCATCCTTGTCTTTCCCTAAACGTGGCCCTGGTTGCTTGCCCCTCTCTGAGTCCTCCCATCAGGAGAGGCACAGAAATGTTCCTGCATCTGTTTCCAGCTTTCTCCATTCTGCCTTTTTAGGAAACTCAATGTTTTTCCAACATGTTTCTTAACCTTCTAAAACTTCTCCCCTTGTTTGATAACTAGGTAAATCTCATGTTCCTCTAAGATTTTGAGGGAATGTACCCCAGTTATAAATCACTGTGCCTTCTGCAACAGACAAGATTGTTTTTCAAACTCTCTGAGGTTTGTAATATGAAAATGTATGCATTTTGCATTTTCCCAATAAAAATGTACTAAGGTGTTTCCCTCCCCCGTCCCCTCTCCCCGCCCCCAGCAAATGAAATCCCTCTAAGGATTCTGACATGGCTACTACATCAATCTCACCCAGAACCTATCCTGAGGGTTGACAATCACTTTTCAGATAAACATTAAAAAAATTTGTTTTAGCCAGAATGACATTTAGAAAAGAAGACTTGAAAGGAAAACAAGCTAGAGTCCATTTGTTGTTGTTGTTGTTGTCGTTGTTGTTATTGTTGCTTATTTCAGTAGCTTCTGGGGTACCAGTGGTTTCT
Source organism: Cacajao melanocephalus (assembly GCA_963573385.1). Classification (NCBI taxonomy): domain Eukaryota; kingdom Metazoa; phylum Chordata; class Mammalia; order Primates; family Pitheciidae; genus Cacajao; species Cacajao melanocephalus. Next base: position 73,879 of record CAUYLG010040225.1, on the reverse strand, counting down.
GGTTACATGCATGAACTGCGCAGTGGTGAAGTCTGAGATTTTACTGCATCTATCACTTGAGTAGTGTACACTGTACCCAATACATACATTTTTATCCCTCACCTCCTCCCATTCTACCCCTTCTGAGTCTCCACAATCCACTGTATCACACTGTATGATAGAGGCAATTTATTTTGAGTAATACATCCCTCCTTAAGACAGATTTCAAACTTTGTAGCCCTCAACAGAAACATTTAAAGACTAGGGCAAAGAGACCGAGTCTAAAAATTACCTTTCATTCACTTTTTCATTACTGTTGAGAATATTCCCATTCCCCAACTTCTCCCTTCTTTCAGTAGAAATACAGGCCCCTCTCTATTCTTTCAACAATTAATTAAAAGTAAGAGACAGTCTCTCTGTCTCTCTCTCTCTCTCTCTCTCTTTCTTCTCCCTGGGAAGTTAATGACTACACTTAGAAGAGAAACAGTAGTTGGAGACCAGGAGATCTTGGGTTCCAGAAAGCAGAACAGGCTGGGTCAGGAAGAGCAGCTCAAGGTGCAGCAGTGTGGGGAGTCTTCAAGCCCCACTTCTGCTCATTAGTTAATGTGTGCTACTGCCAGGCAGCAACTGCTGACAACTCTCCTGGGGTGCTGCAAATGCTCCCTGCAGGAGGTGAAACTTCAGCATCAAAGAATTAATGAAATGTTACATGGCTAAGCAGGGAGCTTCCCCAAAAAAGCAGCCCAACACTCAGCTCCTTCTTGCTAACTCCATACTCAAAGACTGGTTACCTGGTTCCCTTACTGATGGTGAGACAGTTCAGAGAGAGGACAAGACACCTCTTTCTTTCTAAGAGAGACACAGACTGGTATTCAGAGACATTACCAGACTAGAAAGGTTAAGGTTAGAGCTGTGATTTACACACTGTAAATTGATTTATACTTGTAATCTCAGCACTTTGGGAGGCTGAGGTAGGAGAATCGCTTCAACCTAGGAGTTTGAGAACAGCCCGGACAACAAAGGAAGGCCCTTTAAGCACAAAACATTAAAAAAGAAGCTACAGTGAGCCATGAACGTGCCACTGCACTCCAGCCTGGGCAACAGAAGGAGACCCTGTGTCAAAAAAAAAAACAACCAAAAAAGAATTATTATCTTTTTCTGAGAGTCAAGAATCTGGGAGCGGCTTAGCTGGGCAGTTCTGACTCAGGGCTTCTGAAGAGGTTGCTGTCATCTATAGGCTTGAATGAAGCGTGAACACTGGATTCTGAGATATTTCATTCACGTGGCTATTGGCAGGAAGCCTCAGTTCCTCAGAAAGAAGGTCTTTCCAGAAGCTTGACTGTGTTTTCTGATGCTTTGACCTCTTGGGGCCATCCTGACCCTGGACTGTCCCTCCCAGAGTTTGCTAATTCCTGGAGATAGCAAACAACTTGCCTGGGAACACGTCCTTGATATGCAAACCAAACAATCCAGAGCCCACACCCCCAACCACCTCTTTATAGGGCTCTCCCATTCAGACCTAATCACGCCAAGGTCAGGTAGCACCTAGCTAGACCCCAGAGCCCACCAAAATTTAAATTAGTCAATCCCAAACCTGCTTACCTGCTGCCTGGCCCATTCCTTTCTGCAGAAACCACAACAAAGGCCCTTATCCATGTTTTCGCCTGCTCCCTCTGCCTCCTGACCTATCCAGGTGCTTCCCCATGGCCCTGCACGGCATACAATTTCTAGAGACCTATGCTTATAACAAACGTCTTTCTTCATGACAGTCATTTCCCCGTGTGCCTTCCCATAGCCGATTAAGATAAATGCCAGTACCCTTAAGGCATATTTACTCAAAAAGCCTTTTGGCCTTTTACAGATTTTGTTTCTTATTTGACTTAAAATCTAGTTTCACTTTTTTCTATATTGAATCACATGTCCCTGGAAGTTAATTAGCTCCTGTTCAAAGTCAGCAGGAAGCATCTAACAAATCAATTCACACCTCAATGATGAGTCCTGTGCTTTGCATGAATTGGTTACACTAGGCCTCTCACTATATTAAAACGTCTTCCATTTATTCCAAAGGATGGGTCAGTTTCTCCTTCAGCTGCCTTGTTTGCTGTCCAATAGGCAATCCTTTTGCATGAATCTCAGCAAGTCAATAAAACTTCATTTACAAGTGGGTATCTTTCCTTCTTAGTTTCAAAAAACACGTCCTGCTTTGTAAAAAATCATGGTCATTCCTCCAATGGCAAATCTGTGCTTCACCAATATCAAATTAACCCCATTGTTCTGCCTTTCCGAGTACAAAACAACCTTTTAATTATAATACCAAATCATAGTGTAATCTTTCTGAAGGCATCTTAAAAAGCTCTTACACTGAGCACATGTGGTATCAACAATGCACATTTACTCAACAAAAACGATGACAACGGGAAGAGCATGCCGAATTTGCACATGCACAGGCAACGACAATAATGTTACAATTGCTGCCTGGCTGATGCTGCTAAGACACCAATTTTCAGACACACTCCAATTTCAAAAAGCGCATCTCAAGATTGATGAAATCCAGCAAGTACTTTCCTATGTAAGGTGCCTGGCATAGCATCTGGCCCACAGTAAGTAAGATTTTAATAAATGTTAGCCATCAACAACACACCAATAACAAACCTTCAGCAAACAAAGCTACCTTTAAACAACGCGTTTGGTAACAAAGCAGGTTAAAGATGTTCTGGTCTTCTCAGAATTGGGTATGCAGGGGCAAAGGCGATGCATGGCTACAGAATGGCACCACCTCAACTACCATGGGTGGGCAGGGGTTGGGCCTAGAGAAGCAGCAAGCTTATGTCAGTTGGTCACTAGGAAATGAAGAGGAACCTGGGCGGGAAGCAGACGGTGACTCTAAAGAGGCAGGAGACCCTCCCATACAGGCCAAGAGATTTACAGAGAAGGGAGAAGGCAGTCAGTGTGCATTTACTGAGCACTCATTTAGTGCCCACATCAACCCTGCAAAGTAGAAATCATCCCCATTTTACAGAGGAGAAACAGACTCACTAAAATTCTTACCATCAAGCTCAAGGGTACATCGTAGGTGACAGAACCAGGGTTTGCACCAGTCTTCTCACAGAACTTATTCCCATAATTCTATCAGGCACCATGGACAAAAAAATCCAAGTCCTACTAAGTATCTCCCTGCCTCCTATACTGGTAATCAAACGTTGCCTGAAGGACAGACTTCAGAACTCTTTTTGTTTCAAACAGAGGGTTATAGCCATAAAGAGTATATACTGAGTAGATAAATGCTGTAAACAAAATTGCCCTGTGGAACATCAAAATCACTTAATATGCTCAATTGCTTTCAAAGCACACATTGCAGAGAATCATTATGCTGATTACCAATATTATAATCTACTCATTAAGGAAAGTCTCTAAGGGCTTCTACAAAGGAACACCTCATGACTGAGTTTAAGTTACTCTGTGTACTTGAAAATAATGAAGCTACCATTCTTTTAAAAATTATCTAATTTAGGTTTTTCACTCATTTATACTGTGCTTCTCTGCAAGGTCTCCAAATGAAAGAGGTTTTGCTATCTTCAAATGGAGCACTTCTCTCAAGGTCCAGAGCAGCGTGGCACTGCTAGCTGACTTGTCAGCTCTCTGCCAAGCAGGGAATGGAAGAGAGAGGTTCAGGGAAGAATTTGCATCTGAAAGTCTGTCCCTGCTTTTCTTAACACTTTGGTTCCAAAGAATTTCTTTCTCTGGATTCTTGAGATCCATCACACATTTGCGGAGAAAAGACACTGGAATTTACTGAGAGCTGCCTTAAATCCTTTAGGAATAAAACTAACATACAAAAACACAAAGGCATTGATAACTTAATATGGGCCAAGTACTCAATGAGGTGAGTGCTTCCCCTCTGCTCTCCCTTCGGCTATTGGAGAGCCCCAGTGCCATTCCTCACCTTTTACTCTATATATTCTTTCTTTAGTTCATTTCATCCATTCCCATGGTTTTAAATTCTAGCTATATGCTGATGCCTTTTAAGATTATAACTCCAGACCTGACTCCTCTCTTGAACCCCAAATTCATTCATCCCATAAGGGACATCCTCATTTGGATATGTAATAGGCATTTCAAAACTACCATGTCTAAAACACTGAATCTACCACCCGCCCCCGCCAACCTGTCTTTCCTCCAGGATTTCTCACATAGCTTCAATATATATATATCCATTATTATTCTCGATTGCTCTTTTTTCCATCCCCCTCTGTTCTGTCCATCTCCCACACATCCGACTTCTCTCTAGGGATGTGCGCTGAGCAGTCTAAACCAATCACAATAGTCCCATACTCCTTGCTAGTGACCAGGATCCCAGGCCAAAATCAATCTGCATAAAAGGGGTCAGTTTAGGAATGTCATGTGTCTGAATTCAAGTCAATGGTACAATGAGGTAAAGATTTTTGGGAACATTTCTTTTTTGAGGATGTCAGTGAAGAAACATGTAGCCCACATTACCACTATCCACTCTATGCGCATACTAAAAAAGAATCTGCCTTAGGATGAAGCTGATTTTCTAGATGGCAGAGGGAAGACGAGAAAAGAACCTGACATGACTGATTACCTGCAGCAAGGGTCCCTGACCCCTGGGCCATAGACTAATACCTGTCCATGGACTGTTAGGAACCAGGCCACACAGCAGGAGGTGAGTGGTGGGCAAGTGAGTAAAGCTTCATCTGTATTTACAGCTGCTCCCATTACTACCTCAGCTCCACCTCCTGTCAGATTAGCGGTGGCATTAGATTCTAATATGAGTGCAAACCCTATTGTGAACTGCGCATGCAAAGGATCCAGGTAGCCTGCGCCTTATGAGAATCTAATGCCTGATGATCTGTCACTGTTTCCCAACATCCTCACATGGGACTGTCTAGTTGCAAGAAAACAAGCTCAGGGCTCCCACTGATTCTACATTATGGTGAGTTGTATAATTATTTCATTACATATTGCAGTGTAATAATAGAAACAATTGCACAATAAATGTAATGAGCTTGAATCATTCCAAACCATTTCCCTTGTCCTCACCCTACCCCACCCACCAACCAGTGGAAAAATTGTCTTCCATAAAACCAGTTCCTTGTGCCAAAAATGTTGGGGACTGCTGACCTAGAGCATACAATTTTGAAACTCATTCTATATCTGGATTTCCAATTCTGTGAGACAATAAATTTCCTTATTGTTTAAGCCAGAAATTTTGGATTTTCTGTTTTTGCAGTTGAAAGCTACTTAATAAATCCAAAAAAGGGGAAGCCAACAAAGGGAACCAAGAAGCAACAACAGTAAGGCAGGAAGCAAACCATATACTGTCGTAGAAACAAGAGAATCAAGTGTTTCTTGGTATAGAGACAAATCAACTACATCCAATATTGGGAGGTTAAGTAAAAGAAGGACAAGAGGTGACCACTGTATTGGCAACATGAAATCACTGGTAACCTGGAAAACCGCAGTTTCAGAGGAGTGGTGGAGACAGAACCTTCTCTGGAGTAAGTTGAGGAAGTGGGCCACAGGGAAGTGAAATCATTTAACTTCGACTTCTGAGAAGTTTTGCTATGAAGGGTAGCAGAGAAATGAACAGTAACTAAAGGAGAGGAAGGGGTCAAAGCAGGACTTTTTAAAGACCAAAGATCTTCGAGCAATAGAAATGATTTATCAAGAGAAACATAACACAAGAGAGAGAGAAATAATTGCAGGAACAAAGACCAAGGTCTTCTGAAAAGCCACAAGGAGACAGGATTCACTGGATAGGCAGAGGGTCTTGCCTTTAGAGAAGCAGGGATTTCATTTGCTGCAATAGGAGGAAAGGGCAGGGAACAAGTACAGATGCAAGTCGTATGATTAACATGGTAAAGTTAGGGAGTTCCCACCTGATTGTTTCTATTTCTGCCAAGAAGAAGTGGCAAGATGATCAGGTGAGATATTGGAGGAGTTTTTTAACGTGTTTTTAATAAACAGGGTGTCACTCTGTTGCCCAGGCTGGAGTACAGTGAGGCTCACTGTAACCTTGAATTCCTTGGTTTAAGCAATCCTCCCAGCTTGGCCTCCCAAAGCACTGGGATTACAGGCTTGAGCCACCAAGCCTGGCCTACTGAAGAAGGCGTTTTGAAGGGAGAAGCAAAGGTACCAAACAGCAATTTCAGAGAGTTGGAAAGTAAACAAGGAGAGTCTTATAAGGTTGAAAGGACTGCTCAGTAGTCTTGAGTGCCCACTTTAGGTCTATGGTCATGCATTTAAGAATACACATGATTTTTTTGCAGCTATTTTCAACTGTTCAGACACAGACATGTACAGAGTTGAGAGTTTTCAGTATTTACATGAAGGGAGTAGAACAACAAGGAAGTTAAGTCAGTGATTACGGTGTTAGATCATGCAACCCAGGCTGAGTAAGGAAAGAGGAGAGGATCTGAGGGTAGGTGACAGCTAGTGAAGATGCTGGTATCCCAGCAAAGGCTAGTGGTCCACCAAAACCCATTATCTCTTCTTCTGAATTCAAGAGTACCCAGCACACAGCTGGCCAGGCACCACTACATTTCCCAAGCTCCCTTGCTTGTTATGTGGCCATATGGTGAGGACCTCTCCAATGGAACATCAGAGGGAGTGATGTGTGCTCCTAATGGAGAGTCTTCCCCACACTCACCCTCTCCCTATCTCAATCTGGGACAATGTCACAGTGAATGGCAAAGAAACAAGATGAAAGATATTTGGGTCCTTGAGGCTGTGTGTGGCAGAACCACTCACTGACTTTTAACATCTGCCTGGACTGTGACCTGAGAGAGAAAGAAAAAAAAACTCCTGTCTTGTCTAATCACTGCATGGTAGGGTCTTTTAGCTATAGCAGTTTAACCTTATCCTAACTTGGGTCAGGGACTGGAGGCTTCAGTTGGGTCTAAGATCCTCTGTAGAGGAGGTAGTAAAGTGAGTGAGGTGAAAGGCTAAAAGGGAGTGGTCAGAGTGGAGTGTATGGGTTATGACATGGAAACTAAGGAGGTGAGCAGTTAGAGGTGATTAAAAAAAAAAATCTAAGATAGGACCAATGGAATGTGTGGCTAAGGTGGAGGAAAGTGCAAATTAAGTTTCAGAAAAGATAGGAGACTGGCCCAGGATCACACACGCATGAGCAGAAGGGCCAGGATTCCCACTGAGACCCGAGTGACTTCACACTCCATGCTCTTTCCACTCTGCCAGGTCCTCACGTACAATCAAACCACCTGGTTCAAAGAAAAGGCTGCAGGTAAAGTGTTTCTGTAAAGAAAGATTAGTCCAGCCCCACGAACATGTAACACGGCGTCTCCTCGAGTAACGGGTAGTACACCACAAGAACACAATTCCAGCCTGTACCTGACTTAACAATGGCGTAACTCAGGACTTTTTTACTTTACAAGAGTGCAAACGCAATACACATTCAGTAAAGTCCTTAAGATGGAGTTATGGCCAGATAAACCCATCATCAGATATCTTCGACTTACAAAGGGTTTCTCTGGACGTAACTCCCTAAGAAGTCAAGGAGCATCTGTACTGTTAATACATCATTAGAATCATCATGCTTTGGGACCCTGTATTTTTCATGATCTACTATTATTTCATCCATTCAAAGGCCCAGTGGCAGCATTCACGTCCTCCTCTTCTCCTTTGGATGACCACCATTGATTCACCTGGATGAATCACCACTGACTCTTCTAGTCTCTATTCCCTCCAAGCCATCTTCTAAATTGCTTCAAGTTACCTTGTGAAATTCGTACTATGCCTTCCACCACATAAAACCCTAGCAACTTGCACAAGACCTCTCTTCCCGATACCCCCTCAGTCTACCTGTTCAGTCACATTTTCCCTGCCTCCCTCGCCCCAGTGTATGCTGCAGCTATATTCACTTACTTACCATTTTCATATTCCCGTACCTTTGCATATGCTGGGCCTATCCTTGAAATGTCCTCAACCCTTGGTCAACCAACACACTCCCATTTATCCAACTCCAGTGCCCTTCCCCAGTATATTTGTCCTTCTCTGCCCTTCCTTCATCTCCCTCCACTGTCCCTAGAGAGACACAATTAAAGCTATTATTGCACTGTATTATAAAAATCTCTGTCTATTTGTCTCCTCATCCTTTCTTGGCATCCTGACACAGTTTCTACTTGACTCATAGTAGTTGCTCACATCCTACACTGAATGCTGAATGAGACTGGATTTAGCTGCTCCATTTTGATCACACTGAAATTAGATGAACTGTTTTTGGTGGGGCTCAGCATTTTATACCACATTTATTATTTTCCCAAAGAAAGTCAGTCTGGATGGCAGAGGAAATACAAGGTCCAGCTGTTTGCATCCATGCCTCCTTTCACAGTCTTCTCTGGAACCCAACATTTCAAAGCTACCTTCAAAGTAAGATGTTACCAAACAAGCCAACTACACTACTGGCATTATGCAGATGAAACATAAACAGGCTGGCAAGAGTTGCAAATGTGACAGAGGATGGGGCTGGGGCAGCAGGTGTTTATGGGGCGGCTATGATGGCTCAGCCATCCAAGAACAGCCAGTCTGATCTCTGCAGGGACACCTGCGGCTTGCCAGCTCCACTATCCAAATTATAGTACGTGCTACACAGTATTTGTTTCTGCTATGGCCAAGGAGAGCTGCTCACTCTTCCACCTGCATGACACAGATGGTACAGATGGGAGCATGCTTCCACATGAGGATGTGCAATTACACCCAGTTCCTCCAGCTGTGACAATTACCAAGAGAAAACCCGAGGGAAGGAAACAATCCTGGCAGACAACTGTCTTCCCTGCTGGCACTTACCACTTAGTTCTCCCAGGAACAGCTGCTGCATCCACGGCCTCTCATCTCTTTCACAGTCCTTCCTGGAACTCAAGTACTTGAAGAGCTTTGGGTATGATAGGAACATAAAGCAGTCATTGAACCACATATATTTAAGTATGAAAATACCATGGCTTTATTTTTCTCTTATAAAGATAGCCGTGCTTATTGGCTAAATGGGAAGGATGTACATTCTCTTGAGTAAACATGATTTAACTGCTTTCAGATGCAAACCATAATGCCAAAGAAGTGACATGAAGGGGGTAAAAGCGTAATGCTTTCATCTTCACAGCAATAAAATGCAAAGTAAAGCAAACATGAAATGGACTTAAGTAATGCTGGGCATTCCCACAGGGAAAAGGCAAGAGGATATTATATCAATCAATAAAAGTATTGTATACAATTTAAAAAGTCCATTAAGTTGAACCACCCTCACTCCTCTCTCTGGCTCTCTCCCATCTGAGGTATACCAGGCTGGAACTAACAAAGCTAGTAGTCAGGAGCTTTTGTTTTGGAGTCCACTGAGATAAGCGGGTGACAAAGTCTTGGAAGACCAGAAAACCTGGCTCTGGTGAGGCACCTACGTGCAGCAGTGTCGCATATGGAAGTTGACAACATACTCAGCATTAGTCCTCTGCACAGAAATAGCAAAAGGCTCAAAAGGGTGAAAGGTGAAGGCAACAAGGCGTCGCACTGTGTGGTTGATGGGGCGGCCCAGTAACCCTGCCTGTATCTCAAATTTGAGCAGGCCGGAGTCCCGGGCATAGAACCTAAAAAGAACAAGGACAGAGACAGAGAAAGAAGGGACAGTATTGATATTCAACATCAAACTGAAATGTAGACAGCAGGGGCATATGGCAACTCATTATTCTACCTTATTAATGAAATCTCCTCTTGTATCATTCCCAGGTTATCAGAACTATAAAATCACCTTGGTATGGTCAGCTCATTTAGTGAAGAGTAATTATAAATCCAACTATGTTGCAGTGAGTCACTGGTTATTTCTCTTTCCTGAGATGACTCAGTTTTAGCCTTAATTACAGCCTTTCCGCTTCCAGATGCTCCTGCCTCAAGATTGTCTAGGCCACGGCTAGAAATGAAATGCAAGCCCACATGCGTAATTTTAAATTTTCATGTAGCCATACTAAAAGAAGTAAAAATAAAAAGGGGAAATTAATTTTAATAATACATTTTATTTACTCCAATATATTTAAAATAATTTCAACTTATAATCAATATCAAAATATTAGTGAGATATTTCTCTTTATTTTGGAAATCTAGCATGTATTTGACACTTAAGCACACCTCAACTTGAACTAGCCACATTTTAAGTCCTCAATAGTCACATGTGGCTAATGGCTACCACATTAGACAGTGTAGATCTACGCTCACCTTTTGCGTTTTTCATTTTTAAGAATAAATTCTTTTAAAAGGTTCTTTTTCATGCATAGAAACAAAATACTAAATAGTGTTTAATTTTTCTTCTAATACGCAAGACTAAAGATGCTTCCAACCATCCCAGTACTTAAATGCTTTTACCATATGCAAAATAAATGCCTGTGGTTTGGGGAACTACAGATGATGAGTGAGTGGAGGCTGAATGGCAGAGGCAGGTGGGGATGAGGAGGCAGGTGGGGGTGGAGTGGCAGGGAGGATTCTAGAAAATAAAAAGCCTTGAATTAAAGAGACCTATAACCTCCTTTTAGAAATCCAACATATAAGCAGATCTAAAGATATCTGTACCTTTTGACTCCACAATCCCATATCCAAGAATTTGTATCTTCAGAATTTGATTTAAATGAAATAAATAGTACATGAATAAAGAGGACTGCTATGGCATTTGTTTTAATGTAAAAATGCAGAAAGAGAATAAATCCTCAGTAATGGGGGAATGGTTAAATAAATCATGGTACATCTACTTGACAGAATAATATACCATCATTAGGACTGTAATTGTAAGGACTGTGCATAATTACAACATAAAATAATGTTTATAAAATAAAAGTCTTCAAAAAATGATGTTAACTGTGATTACAACTGTGTAAATATAAATTTAGTAAATATAAATTTACACAGTTGTAATCACGGTTAACATCATTTAAATATAAATATAAATATGCACATTGACAAAGACTAGACTGAATTATACAATCAAGATATTGGAGTAATGGTATTCTCTCTTCAAATGCCCTTAATAGCCTTACATTTCTCATTTTAAATTAAAAATATAAAGAAGAATTATAAGAGAAACCTCTTTATTCAGGAATAATGGCATTTCCAGATTTTAGATTAATCTTCTCCAACTAGAAAGGTAGGAAAGTCAGAAAGGAGAGAAATATGTATCTCATGGTACTTGACTTATACCAGATGAGGTCCATCTTTTTATGTGTAAAAAGCACATGGCCTTACTCCCACAATCCCCAAACACAAAGGGATTGTAATTTAAAGTGAGTTGTTTGAGCTTCTAAATCTCAATCCCGGTTTACAGGATATATGGGTAAATATGAAATATAGTAAATACTACCCCAGGGATGCAATGAGCTAAATCTAGAATTTGGAGAATGCTAGAGGGCAAACAACCTGGTTTCTTCAACAATTTCATTGCAAAGAAAATAAAAGAGAGAAGAAGAACCTATAAAACAAAAATGACTGGGCCAAGAGGGATGGCTCAAGCCTGTAATCCCACCACTTTGGGAGGCTGGGCAGGTGGATCACCTGAGATCAAGAGTTCGAGACCAGCCTAGCCAACATGGTGAAACCCCATCTCTACAAAATTACAAAAATTAGCTGGTGTGGTGGCAGGCAACTGTAATCCCAGCTACTCGGGAGGCTGAGGCAGGAGAATCGCTTGATCCCAGGAGGGGGGACTGCAGTGGGCCGAGATCGCACCACTGCACTCCAGCCTAGGCAACAGAGTGAGACTCTGTCTCAAAACAACAACAACACAAAAAAATGACTGAAGGGAACAACAACCAAATGCCATGCATGAAACTTGTTTGGATCTGATGCAAACAAATAAAGTATAAAAAATATTTACAAGACAACAGGGATATATAGAAACTGACTATATATTTGAAGACACTAAAAATTTTTTGTTAATTTTTTTAAGATGGGATAATGGTGTTACTTGCTTTACTAGGATAACTTGGATTTTCTTTAAAATAACCCAGGACAGGGGTTGGAAGGGGAGGGAGTAGTGGTGTTGATGGAAATAGGTGAGAAAAGAGTGCCAATGAGCTGATAATTGTTGAAGTGGGTGATGGGTACATGAAGGTTTATTACACTCTTCTACTTTTTGTATGTGTTAAAGGCTTTCCATAATTAAAAAAAATTAACTAGTTTTTGGAACTTGACTAATTTCCCCAAAATAACATTATAAATGGTGATTAATTATACAGAATATGTCACACAGCCACATTTAATACACAATGAGGCTGGATGATGAAATATATCTACGATAAAGCTCTAACTACCACTATTACTATGTCAGAAAGACCTTCCAAGCTCCAGCTCAGAGCTCCAGGAACACACCCACCTTGAGGTAACTCTACTAGTGACAGTAATTCCAGCTCCTCCCACTAGTACTACTATAGCACACAGTTCCATACATGGAGAGACAGATGGGTCTGTGAACTGGACTTCTGTAGGGAAGGAATTTCTTGTAACAGGTCAGTTTCAAAGTTCCAACAATAACACAGTAGTCTATACTCCAAAATTCCTCCAAGACAGGAAGCATGAGTTTCTCCTAAACCTGCCAGCAGTTCCCCAAATTGTCTCTGCTATTTTTTCTATTAGGTAACATGGTGGGATAAGATAATGTGTGTTAGATGCATAATTATAAAGTCTCAGTGACCAAAAACTATTATGGAATGGTATTAGATTATTAAATGTGAAAGCACAGCTTCGTCCCCTGGAAACCATTAAAAGAGGACAACACTTATCTGAATTAGATGTTCTGATAAGAAGCAAAGAGTAGGAATAATTTATGAGACTAGTACCTAAATGATCAAAGCACTCACTGCATTATAGAGATAGCCTGCCTTTTCAGTCCTACCCATGAGTATAAGTGAAGACAGTCACAATGAAATGATGTCCAGAAGAAGAGAAGAAGAGAAGAAGAAAGCAGGCCTTCTGTAGCCCTTGAGCAGTCTGTAGCTATAGCAGAGACACTGTACCTGATTGGGTGATCTCCACAAGTCTTGGGCCGCTCCATGACAGATACCCACTTGTCATCATAACTGAAGAGAGACAAATCCAGATAGGGACTACCGCTGTAAGACTGAGCACTGATGGGGAGCTGACCCAGCAGCCGGCGTACTGCCTCTGTGTGCCCTCCATACTTGGCATTTATAATAGTGTCTTTGAACCTAAATGAAAGGGCCAGTGAGGAAGGCTTTGTTAGTGGGTACACAAAGCTGTCTTGGATTTTAAACTGATGAATATATGTCTAAGAATAACTCATTCTTTACATACACATTAAAACCTAGGTAATGAATTGAGACAGAACTCTCTCACACACTACAAGTCTGGCCAGCTACAAATACTTTTAAAAAGCAAAACATATAACTAAAAATGGAAAACAACAAATTACTTTAGAAACATGTTTGGGCTTTGGGGGGGATTTTTTTGAGACAGGGTCTTGGTTTGTTGCCTAGGCTGGAGTACAATGGCATGATCTCAGATCACTGCAGCCTCGACCTCCCGGGCTCAAGTGTTCCTCCCACCTCAGCCCCTGGACTAGATGGGACTACAGGCACATGCCACCACACCCAGCTAATTTTTGTATTTTTTACAGAGATGAGATTTCACCATGTTGTTTGCGCTGGTCTTGAACTCCTGAGTTCAACTGATCTGTCCACCTTGGCCTCCCCCAAAACGCTAGGATTACAGACATGAGCCACCACACCTGCCCCCACTTTAGAAAAGTCAACAAAGACTCTACAAACAAGTTTAAAATGAGTATAACTAGTTTATGACAACTATTTCTACTGTTTTCTAATAACAGCTCAACTGAGGAAAAAGGTCAAGAACTTACTTTCCCCAAATAACTGCATTAGACTGAATTAGGGAGGAGTTTTAGAGAACAGAGAACCCTGAACAGATCAGCCTCTCTCTGACTCTTCTTGAGATCACCAACTTCCAGCAAGCCTTTTCACAAATAAATTATCCATTTTGTTTGTTTAAATAAAATTTGGAAACTAGCTACCTATACTCCTGCAGAAACATCAGTATCTAGAAGAACAGTAACAGAGTCATATATCTGACTTATCTTTGAAAATAATGACAGAACAGTTATTTCTCATAACTGTAACGAATACTAAATTTGATTTTTATTTTTTATTTTTTCAGACAGGGTCTCGCTGTGTTGCCCAGGCTAGAGGCGGTGGCACAATCTCAGCTTACTGAAACTCTGCCTCCCCTGGGCTCAAGCGATCTTCCACCTCAGCTAGGTACATGCCACCACATCCAGCTAAATTTTTTTTATTTTTTTATTTTTTTGTAGAGACAGGGTCTCGCCATGTTGCCCAGACTGGTCTTCAACTCCTGGCCTCAAGCAATCCATCTGCCTCAGTCCTGCAAAGTGCTGGGATTACAGGCGTGTGCCACTGTGCCCAGCCACAAAACTAAATTTAATATTCTTTGACAAATACTTCTATTCTTCTGGAAACTTACCCTAAGGACTCACTCCTACATGCAGAAAAATCTCTGTGCACATTCATACAGTACTGTTTATAGAGGAAGAAAAAACTAAAAAGCTAATGGAAAACTACCATTTTCAAAGATTATACAGCAACAGGTGAAATGTTTAGCATGTAAGTAAAACAAGGATACAATACTGTCTATATAATCTGGCTAAAAACACAACGAAAACAAAAACTTACACTTAAAGCAAAGATTGGCAGAAATACATTAAAATGTTAATAGTTGTAGAATGACATTTTGAATTTTTTTATTTTTCACTTTCCTACAGCTTCTCAGAAAGAATATCAATTGCCTATCAGTATATATTTTTTAAACCTCTATATTCAAACATATCATATGGTTCAACAATCAAGGGGATATAATTTTGTTTAGTCTGGGGGAAAAGTATAATGTCTCATCCCTGAAACAAATGGAATAAAAAACTTCAATGTTCTTGACTTTCATGAGACCAGAGAGACTAATTAGTTGAGGGTGATTTTTATTTTCACTATTAACCTATGGTATTAGATGGGCATGAACACTTTTCTGCTCCCCCCAGACAAAGTCTAGCAGCAACACTGCTTTTCCATTACTCCTCCTGACAGTAATTTTCACAGCCTCAGTATAAAACATAAAAATAAACCTTGCGCCAAATAGAGATTATTTTTTACCTTTCATTTGAGCTGAAATAAAAGATCCTGGGCACTCTGGTTTTCAGCAACGATCTAGCACCATCTCATAATCTATACTGTAGCCCTGCCTGACTCACTGACTCCCTGGCTTTCAAAGGTAAAATGATGGGGGCTAACTCACAGCTTTGTGATGACCACAAATCAAAGCATCTGTGACAATCTACAGTTTGAAGCAGTTCGTCTTTCTCTGCAGCACCTACAACCTCCTCTCTCCACGCTCCCCACTAATTAAAAGCAGTCACTCCCTTTGATGTCTTCACACTTTAGCTCCTGCCTCAGTGTCACTGTTGTCCAACTACATCTCTCCTAATTCTCGGAAATTTCAAAATCCTCAGAGATGTTCTTTACAGCACCATAGCCTCCTACTAGTTCCCTGATCTCCTCTCAACCTCAACTGCTTATTTCACAGTCATACCCTCAACCTTACCAACAACTACAACCCCTCTCTAGTCACAGGGTAGACCATCATGCTCTCCAACCATCTTCTTTCCCATCTTTCCCGCTCACTCCCTCTATTCATCCCAACTTTGGCAATCCTTCAACCCCCACAGGACTTATAATCCACTGATTCTATCAATTTCTTGACATCTGACACTCTCATCACGTCCTCTCTTCCTTCCTTCCACGTAAGATGAAATCACTAAATCACTCTATTGCATGCATCCTCAACAATCTTGAATTCTCTTGTTTTGTGGTACTTGTTTAGAAAAACTACAACCTCCAGTTAAGCTTAACTCTACCTATTCCAGGCCTGTACCACTTGGTTTTTTCCATGGCTGTAGAAAATCATACAATGCTCACTTTAAACCTATGGCCATGACATTTATGTGGGCCCTTAATGCTGCAGGGCACTGAATGCTACATTTCCATAGTCTTTCCAGACTCCCATTCTCTTCCATGACTATTTCATCTCCCCTCCTCCATGCTCACTCTCAGCTAATGGCATTACTTACTTTGTTACAAGCAGAAGATAACTTTTTTAAAGCTCCCATCAGCACAACTACCCAACATTTGTACATACGTAATTTTCCGTGATCCCATGCAAGACAAATCCCTCTGCCTGGGCACCAGAATTTTCCATGATCCCATGCAAGACAAATCCCTCTGCCTGTGCACTGGTGCCCAACTCCTCCCACATACTTAAGCAGTTCTTCCACTTTCCTCAACAGTTCCCCCTTCTCTACAGGATCAGTCCCATCTGTATATAAACATGCCTTTTTTTCCTCCCATTTAAAAAAATAACAAAAACAAAGTCTAACACTACCTACCCCTCTAG
The DNA here is from genome assembly GCA_963573385.1 of Cacajao melanocephalus. NCBI lineage: Eukaryota > Metazoa > Chordata > Mammalia > Primates > Pitheciidae > Cacajao > Cacajao melanocephalus. The sequence continues at coordinate 57,406 of CAUYLG010040225.1, read as the reverse complement.
CTAAAGCACCACTTTTCAGCTCCCATTGTAATAAAACTCCTCAAAACACTTTTCCATACTGTCCAACTTTTCTCCTCCCATTCTTTCTTAAACCCACCCTAAAGAGGCTTTCACCCCACCATCTCACCCAAGCTACTCTTTTCACGGTTACTAATGATCTCCATGTTGCTAACTCCAATAGTTAATTTTCAGTCCCTATTGTACTTGTCAGGTGGCTGTGACACAGCTAACACTCCTTTGAGAAACTATGAGACATCCACTTCCAGAACTTCTGATCTTCTCCCCTAACCCTGTTCCACCCACAGGTTCACAGTTTAATGGCAACTCTCTCTAGGCTCTACCTTCAAAATACATTGAGAACATAATTATTTACTATTCCCAATGCTACAACCCTGATCCAAGCCACCACTGTTAGGCAACAAAAACTCACAGAGGACCTGGTATGTGCCAGGCACTCTTCTAAGTGCTTAGTACACATCAGTGGAGAGTAAAGAATTTAAATCCTAGCGGCAGGAAACAGAATGCCATAGTTATACTTATTGGATCACTGCAACAGTTTCTTAACTGGTATCCCTGTTGCCACCCTTCCTGCCTACATTCTACTCTTAACAGAACAGCTAGAGTGATCCTGTTAAAACATAAGTGAGACTATGTCACTTCTCGCCTCAAACATGGCACAATCTACCTCATCTAGTTAAAGCCAAAGCCACAGAATGGCCCTATGTATGCGCCTACGTTCCCCACCAATTTCCAACTGCTCTGCCCCTTGCTCACCCCAGTCCAGCCACCCTGGCCTTCTTGGTGTCCCTCAAACGCATCAGATCCAACTCAGGGCCTTTAGATATGCTATTCCTTTTGCTGCGTATATTCTTCCTCCTGCTATCCACATGGCTTTCTCCCTGACTTCCTTCAAAAGCTTTGCACATCTATCACCTTCTCAGTGAAGGCTAACAACTCTACTAGGAAAGAACTGACAATCTCTTCTTCATATACTTGTACCTACCAGTATTCTAACCATTTTATTTTTCCCTTGGACACACTCCTCTTAGACTCCTCCACTCTCCTGCTTCCATCTGGTCTGACTAGCGGACAGTCATTCTGCAAATTCCCTTTACCATTATCCTCTCGCCTCTCTCCAGTGTCAGACTATTTCCTACACACCATTCTTTTGTGGTTTATTGAAGTACATCTCCATAGGCTTCCTTAGAAAAGGTACATGAGAGGTAATCTTACCAGACTTTACAAGCTTGCAAATATCTCCATTCCACCCTATTATATGGATATACAATTCTAAATTGAAAACCACCCTTTTCACAGAATTCTGAGGGCATGATTTTAATGACTTCACGCTTTCAGTATTATTGGTAAGTCTAACGCAATTATGGTGATTTATTGTTTTTACATGTGAAATGCATGTTCTTTCTCAAAGTTTTTACAATGTTCTCTTTATCCCCAATGTTTCAAAATTTCACAATGATATGCCTCTTGGTGCGGGTCTTTTTCATTGACTGTACTGGGTACTAGATGAATCCACTGGTGCATGGGTAAAGGTTTAATTTTTCTCCGAGAAAAAAAGCCATGGTTTGTAGTGCTTGCTGATTTCTGTGGAGTAAATCTTCCTGCTACGACCAAGGTACTAATGTGACATTACTGAATGTGCAGTTGTCAAAAAATGAGCAGTAGCACATTATATAGTATTTACACCATATAGATAAAATAGATGCAAATAACCACAAGAGCCTAAGTAACAGTAAAATAGGAAATAAATCGGAAATAATTTTTAATAACAACTTTAACAATCAGCTTGCAAAAATTCCTGAAAGTTTAACAGTCAAGTCTCATGAGCCAGTGCAAGCCAGCTCCAGCAATGGATGGTCCTGCCAATCTAAAAATGTATGTTCTTCAGTTCTATGAAGCTATCTCATTATTTCTCTACTTTGTTTTCTCTACTGCTCCTATTAGCCAGATATTTGACCTCCTAGGCAGATATTCTTTTTTTTTTTTTAATGTTTCTCTTCTATGTCCCGTCTCTTATGTATTTACTCTACTTTGTTGGAGGGTTCCTCAACTTTATCTAACAAATTTTAAATTTTCAAAAATTTCTCATTGTTCCAGGAATGTTCCTGTTTTTAGAACTTCAATTGTTTTGGTGAGAGTAACAATGTTTCCTTTTTTTTTTTTTTGAGATAGGTTCTCACTCTGTCACCCACATTGGAGTGCTGGAGTGCAGCAGCTTGATGTCGGTTCACTGCAACCTCCACCTCCCAGGCTCAAGCAATCCTCTTGCCTCGGCCCCTCCAAGTAGCTGGGACTACAGTTGCATGCCATCACACCCAGATAATTTTTTTGTTTTTTGTAGAGACAAGGTTTCGCCATGTTACCCAGGCTGATCTCAAACTCCTGAGCTTAAGCAATCGGTCCACGCCGACCTCCCAAAGAGCTAGGATTAAAGGCATAAGCCACCACACCAGGCCTGTTTGCTTACTCTTTATTCCTTATTCTGTTTGTTTTGTGTTGGTCTCTTTCAGGATAAAGGCTTTCCTTAAATGACTCATGATCCCTGCTGTCCATTTTTATTCCTGAACATTTATTTTGACCTATAAAAGTCCCAATTTCATTGATTTTTACCAGAATATTACTGGAAAAAGATTACTATAAAATTTAGCACTTAGAACCTTGTGTTCACAAGAAGTAAAAAAAAAAAAAAAAAAAAAATGCAATTTATATATACATTATATTTTCAATGTAGCAAAGTATGATTAGTGGTCAACAAAATATATTAGCATACAATTCTGTAGGGGAGATAGAATAGATATATAAATTTGAGAATTAGAAGAAACAATGTAAAATTCCCAATTTGGGGTATACTTTGCTATGAACTTTTCATATAAAATACTTGAATACCAAATTACTATGGTAATTAGCATCCTTTTGCTACATTTTAAAGTGTTGGAATAACTCTATTTTAAATGTCAGTGTTTAATATACACTGAAAATAGCATCCTCTACAACTACTTAAATTTAGGAGTAACAGGAAGAAAAATTAAAAATCAACTTAAAAATATCTGAGGGTACTCACAGTTTTTCAAAATCTTTTGGTAGTAAAGGAAAACTCTGAAGATCACTGAGCTGGAATATACAACCTTTCTCCTCAGTTTTTTTCTAGAGCTTTCTGTAATTTTGTTTAATTCCAGATGTATTCCGAGGCAATTTTTGGAAAACAGTTTCCCTTAATTCCTAGATAACTTCATTCATTCAGCAAATAACTACTGAGCTCCTCCCACTGGGCAGACACTATCCTTGGTGTTGTGGATATGGCAGTAGACGTAACAGACAAAATCCCTGCCATCATGGAGCTTATCATCTTGTGACTTCTTTGATGTTTTGACTGAGTGTACCCATCTTTCGTTATTTGTTTTTTCTTTTTGAGACAGAGTCCTGCTCTGTCGCCCAGGTTGGACTGCAGTGGCATGCTCACTGCTCACTGTAACCTCTGCCTCCCAGGCTCAAGTGATCCTCCCACCTTAGTCTCCCTAGTAGCTGGGACTACAGCCATGTGCCACCATGCTCGGCGAATTTTTTTTTATTTTTTGTAAAGACAGGGTTTTGCCATGTTGCCGAGGCTCGTCTTGAAACCTGGAGTCAAGTGATCCACCTGCCTTGACCTTCCAAAGTGTTGGGATTACAGGCACAGGCCCCCACACTCAAGACTGTTATTTGTTAATTATCTGCTTAATTTTGAAGAAATTTTAAAAGAAAATTCATCCCAAAATGAAAAAAGCAAAATCTCACCCATGTTCTGCATCTAAAAATTCTTCTGTACTGCAGAGATACTAACAAGGCAGAAGATTCGTGTGAACCAAAGTAAAAGGGAAATGCAAGTCAGTTGTCTGAAATCAATAGCCATCTATCTATAATTGAGTACTATCTTTTTATGTAAGTATGATGCCACTGAATTAAGATATTAGTTTTTCCAAGTGGCAGTAATGCTTATGCTGATTCATCCACTCACTATGGTCTGATCTATCTTTGGACCTAAAACAGGTATTTTCCATTACCATTACTCTCTAAAGTAAGGGAAACAATTTAAGTATGTGAAATATATAAAGCACTGTCTAACTAAAGTAGGATTTAGTTTAGGCCCTTGGCCCAAACTAAATATTTGTTTCATAATAATGCACTATGGCACTTATTAGAAGCTCTGGCTCATAGAAGAGCCTTGTTGACTGGTGCATATATATTTAAGGTGACCTAAGTGATTTGTAAAGGGACTCCAAGTGTCAATATCTGGAATTCTCCTCTTTGTGTTGGTCAGTTTCCCTAGGGAAAAATCTCTAATCTCCTGCCTGGAGAGTATAAGCCTGGATGCCATATCTAGGAAGGGGGATAGGAGTCTTACCTTTCAGCATGTCAACTTTCTCCTAATTCCTGTTTTTGGCATAACATGTCTTATCGCTACTTTTAGATATACCTGATGAACCTGAGACCAGAACCCATCTGGTTCAATCCGTCCAGAGAATAAATTTCCAGCCTTTTATGGAGGTAGAAGAGATAGTCACTTGGCTATGCAGACCTAGAAAATGGATCCAGAGGGTCTGACTGCTCCTTTTAAGAACTTTACCACTCACGCTTGTAATCCCAGCACTTCGGGAGGCTGAGGTGGGTGGATCACGAGGTCAGGAGTTTAAAGACCAGCCTGTCAAATATGGTGGAACCCTGTTTCTACTAAAAAGTACAAAAATTAGCCAGGCATGGTGGTGCACGCCTGTAGTCCCAGCTACTCAGGAGGCTGAGGCAGGAGAATTGCTCAAACACAGGAGGTGGAGGTTGCAGTGAGCTGAGATCGTGCCATTGCACTCCAGCCCGGGCAACAGAGTGAGACTCTGTATTAAAAAAAAAAAAAAAAAAAAAAAAGAACTTTACCAATCCTCCTCATTTCAGCCTACCTCACAGACACCTTCAGAGGTACCTTCAGGGGCACCTAGGACCTCCAACTTCCTGGCCCTTTCCAGAGTTCTCTGGTGTGAGGCAGCTTGTTTCTTGATGACTAAGCTCTGCAGCCTTGAGTTTCTGCTCTCTGAGGTATGCTAAGTCAGTTCTCACTCATTCATTGGCTTTTCAGCTTTTAAAACTTTGTTAGTATGTCCTATTTCCCATCATCTCCTCTCCTATTCTCTTTGTTCTTACAGGTTTATACCTCTTATTCCTTTATTGTCATTTTAGTGGGATTTAGGGATGGAGCAAAGATAAATACATGTGCTCAACGTATCATGTTTAACCAAAAGTTCTAAAATGATTTCCTTAGTCATTTAATAAACATATAAGTGCTTGACAGTGTACCACTGAGGACAAAGCAATAAATGAAGACACGGTCTCTAATTTCTGCAGTTCACATACAGTCTAGGAAGAATCACAGACAATGAACAAATAACTCCACAGGTGCTGAGATAGAAAGATTCAGGAACAAACAGGGGTTACAATAGGCAGACTGACTAAAGCTATGTGGACAGATAGAATAAGAGAAGGTTTCCTGGAAAAAACAGCTACTGGCCTAACACCAATTTTTCTAAAGAAAAATTAAGACTGTTGAGGTCTGGTGGAACAGCTTACCGGCGCTGGATCTGCCTTGCAAAATTGTTGCTAGAAGCTGAGCAGGGAAACTGGACTTCACTGTGCAGGGTAGCATTACGAAAAAGGTCACAGAAGTTCTCAAAGAGCTCCAAAAGCTCATCTGACGTGTTCTCGAACACAGCAATCACCTCTGTCGTCACCATATTGTACACCACAAAGAAAGATGCCTGCAAAAGAAGGAAGAGAGAGCTATGGGACAGCTGAGTATAATGCCATGCCTAGGAAACTTATCACTTGGCTAAAATTTCAAGGCATGAATTTTCCAAAACAAAACAAAATAACAACAACAAAAAAAAAAAAAAAAAAAAAAACACAAGCAAACATCTCAGCTTTACCACTAAGGCGGAAACGTGGCTCCGAGTGGTTCTGGGAAAAGCGGAAGCAACAGTGGGATTTATCAATTGAGAGCCTCAGTGTTGCCAGATTTCTCACTGTATCTGTGCTGCTAGAATCACTGAGATGGCCAGCATATAAGTGTAAGGTTTTAAATTTTCACTTCAAACTGTGCAAATTCAGTATTTTTCTTTCCAAGTGTTTATCCCCTACTTGCTCCCAAACCCACCCTAAGATAAAAAAAACACTTTTTAAAATGCCAGATTTAATTTTCTTTCCTGCTAAGCAAGTGATTTGCAGCCTGGGGCTGCCTGTTGGCAAATTATTTTCTCTTGTACGTGTACAGTTGAAAGTTCAATTTAGGGGCACTTATTTTCCCCTCTTAATATTTCTAACTTACAGACAGGCACCTTAAGCACATCATGTTCTAAACTGCTCAGGCAAGTTGTATACAGGCAGGGTACTGCTGAACAAATGAAAAATCAGATAGGCATTTTCCACTTTTTTCTTCATAAATGTTCTTTGAGCCAAAAGCATTTGTAAAATACATTTGAGAGTTGTAGCAATTAAGATCAGAGGGGGAACGTGAAAGTATTCAAATGCCATAGGTGGCAGAGTTACTGCTTTTTCTAACTGGGCCCCTTGGTGGCTAGCCGTCTTTCTTTAAACCGCCAGCGCTCTGCTCTGCTCTAACAAGGAAGCTCCAAGAACCCCTAATTTTTGCTACAGTGAATGTAGCAGTGTTAATTAACTACCAGCTTCTAACAGGACTCTACAAGTTCTCAGACCACTAGGATTAGTACTTCAGCCTCCTATGATTGAGTTTAAATCTCTATTACCAATTTCTGGAGCCATTCGACCCACCTGTTTTACTAGTAATTAATCCTTCTCAGAGCTTGTATTACATGGCTTTTGCAGCCACCTGCAAATTAAATTTGGGTGTAAATTAAAGAGGCTAGAGGGTAACCTGAGAATAAGACTCATAATATTACTGAGGGCCTGTGTTTGGATGTACTTTTTACTTATTAATCTTACCGGAACCTATCAAACTGGGGGAGGAGTGCGGACGACAACTAGGGCAGAAAGATTGGCTTTAGAGTTACAAACTCTGTAAGCAAAACATAGAGCCCTAGTTATGTCTCTAGCTACAACTTATTGTAGTTACCAGAAAAAACTAGGTCACCTTTTAGCAAAGAAGAAAAGGATAATCTCAAAGGCAGCAGTCACAGACAACTTATGCCTTCCAAAATAAAAAGGTAATTATAGCTCAAACCTAAATAAAAGATTGATTCATGTCCTTTCTATAGCCCTAGACAATACTTTGATCCTATCAGGACTTCACCGGAATCTCTCATAATTATATGGATGAGGAATTACACAAACATTTATTAGCGTCCCCTCCAAGGCAGACTGGGAAATAAAGAACAGGAGGGTAGAAAAGTCAAGGACTTCACTGCAATATCCCATGATATGTAAGATGAACCAGATGCTCACCCGTGATTGCTCAATGGGTGACTTCATCACTGACAGAGAAGAAAAAAACCCCACAAAAAATGATCTCTAACCATATTACTCCCCTACTGTTTTTTTTTAGAACACATAAACTACGACTTAGAAGGAAAATGTTAGAAGATATTTTACCACAGGTAGCTGGTGTGAGGTTTTAGGACATGATGCCCTGTACAAAATCTGTTAATGGTAGAATCAGCTACAAGTCAATAAGAAATACCAAACTCAGCTGACTTTGTGGCTTACTATTTGCTGGTTGTTCTGAATTTCCAAACTAGTGTCTAAGGAGACAATCTGCAAACAGGAGAAGTGGGGGACAAAGGTGTAAAAAGGTAGTTCTCTAACTTGGTCAACATTGAAGTAGAGAGCTTTTCAAACACAAATGCCCAAATGAGCCCGAATTTCAACATAGTGTTTCAACTCCTAAATCTTAGCAGTTTTGTGCTCTTTATATCACCTTATTACTTTTTGGGAAATGCTTCTTCCCTCTACTGAAAGAAGGCATTCTTCCCAGAATCTGAAAAACGTTTAAAACTTGCTGTCCTGATGATTCTCCTCATGGATCATAAATTTCAGCTTCCTTTTGATCTCATCACTGCTCTACAACCTATGTCCCAGCATGTGGGCAAGGTCAGGGTAAAGTCACAAAACTGATTTCTGCCAAATGAATGCACCTATTAGTTACCTTATAAATAGGACTTTATGGAGAAGTAAATAGACATTAACCACTTAAGGAGGAAAGTAGGGTTACTCAGAGAATTTTCTTTTTGTATGGTGTACTCATTCTCATTGCCAGAACTAAAACAGCCAGACCAATAAGCACAATCTTACAAAATCAAGGCAGGTTATCCATTAAGTAGTCCAAACCTTGACCTTGTACCATTTGGGCTTCTGAAAATGCCCTGCAGAAGAGTTAGGACAGTAATCAGTTGACTATCTTCCTGTCAATTACTTGAACTATAGCTTCCATTGTCCAGATAAATACATATAACCAGAGAAAAATGGAGCTCGTTTTAAGCTTGAGCCCTAGGATGTCAATTCAGACTATGTGAAATGTATATTTCCTTTTTTTGAGACAGAATCCTGCTCTGTTGTCCAGGCTGTAGTGCAGTGGGGAGATCTCGGCTCAATGCAACCTCCACCTTCTGGATTCAAGCGATTCTTCTGCTTCAGCCTCCCAAGTTGCTGGGATTACAGGTATGTATTACTGCAACTGGCTAATTTTTCTATTTTTAGTAGAGATGGGGTTTCGCCATGTTGGACAGGCTGGTCTCAAACTCCTGACCTTGTGATCCGCCCACCATGACCTCCAAAGTGCTGGGATTACAGGAATGAGCCACCATGCCCAGCCATGAAATGTCTATTTCTGAGGGGTGGGCTATAAGCAAACAGAGAAACCTTCCCACTTTGCCAAGGAAATTGGACAAGTAAAAGGCAGGAGTGCACCTCATACCTGTGATGGGTCTGTGACTCGCAGTGTTACTACATCCTCACTAGTGTACTTGATAAACAGATGGTTTTCATCCAGAAGCTGCATTTTCCACATGCGCAGCTGCCGCAGTTGGTCAAAATACTGGAAGAAGCGCCTCTTGGCCATTGCGCTACCATCCTGTTCTGCTCGGCGCCACAAATACACCAGCAACCGGTGTTTGAGGGAGTTGATGAAAGGATCCCTAAAGGGATTGGCCATGCCTGTCTGACTGTCCCGCTGCACCTCAGGGAAAACAGCTGACACAGTGAGCAGGTCATCCTCATAGCAAAAGCGACCAATGGTCCGCACATCAATGAAAGTGCCTTCAGGAGTCACCTGGAAGACATGGATGGTCTGTTGTTGCACGGACAAGATGGCCAGGATGTTTTTGTACAAGTATAGCCCTTGGTTGTGTGACAAAACCACCTTGTCACACTTGAATGTGCGTGTATCACATAAGCGGCCAGTATGAAGGTCAATGATATGCAGGGAATAGTCTTCTAGAGGGGACCGTGGGTTGGGGGTCACTGATTCACTGTTCCGATATACCTCAAAAAATGGAGGGTGAGGCTCATCTGGGAGGTAAGCAGCTGAGCCCACGATGACACACCGGCAGTCATCAGTGAAGAGACTACACTCCCGGTTCAGGTGCTCACCATTGGCCGCAACACTGGTAATGTGCAGCAGGACAAAAAAGCGTTCAAAGAGCCGGCCCCGGATATTGACTGACCGCTGGTCATTACCATTGGACAGGATTTCTCCTTCGTATCCCTGCAGTAGGTCCTCTGCTGCCTGGCAGCCCTGGTACTCATAGATTTCAAGAGATGTCTGGTCTGAAGAAAAAGCAATAAAGTAGCGTCCATCAGGTGAGAATTTACGCAGGAAACAAGGAGGCTTTTCAACGTTGACAACCGTGAAGTTGGGGAAGACATTCTGATGGAACACTCGGACTTGGTGCCAGTGGGTACCTGCCTTCCCTGAACTGATCCGCCGCCGTTCCAAGCGGTGAATGACATTTTGGTTTTGGATTCTTCGAGGCTTGATAGTGGCAACATGATGATCCATTATCACATCCCTACACAGAAAAGAAAAATAGAAGTCAAGAAAATGAAACAAATTTACCAAAACACAAATATATACAAGTTAAACAGATTTCCCTTCTTATATCCTGAAACTAGGAGCTCCCAAGATAACAGTGACTGGCATTACTGCTTCGCAGATTATAGTAAGTGGTGCTAACATTTCTAAGCCTAGAAACAGATTTAAGGGAAGGATCTAGCATTCACTAGGATACCTTCCAAGTATGCTCAGCTGTTGGGAATGTTCAACAGAAAAAAACCTACAACTGCGAATTTAAACAGTATGAGATGCATTCTGCCAGGCACGGTGGCTCACGCCTGTAATCCCAGCGCTCCGGGAGGCGGAGGCACGTGGATTGCTTGAGCTGAGTAGTTCAAGGCCAGCCTGGACAACACGGCAAAAGCCTGTCTCTACAAAAAAAAAAAAAAAAAAAAAAAATTGCCATGCATGGTGGCACATGCCTATAGTTCCAGCTGCTTGAGAGGCTGAGATGGAAGGACTGCTTAAGCTCAGGACATCAAAGCTGCAGGGAGCCGTGATCACAACACTGCACTCCAACCTGGGCAACAAGGTGAGACTCTATCTCAAACAACAACAACAACAAATCATACTCACTGTGCATTAATCTCAACAAAAAAATATGCATTGGGCTGTTACAACGTCCACATTACCCAAAATAATCTACAGATTCAATACAAACCCTATCAAAATCCTAACAGCACTTTTTACAAAGATAAAAAATTCATCCTAAAATTCACATGGTATCTCAAGGGTCTCCAAATACCCAAAATAATTTTGAAAAAGAACAAAGAGGACTCAAGCTTCCTGATTTCAAAATATATTACAAAACCGCAGTAATCAAAAAATTGTGGTACCAGCATAAAGACAAACACAGACTAGTGAAATAAACAGCCCACAGAAAAACTCTGGCATATACGGTTAAACAGTCTTTGATAAGGTACTAATACTACTCAATAGAAAAAGGACAGTCACTTCAATAAATGGTGTTGGGATAACTGAATAGCAACATGCAAAGCAAAAGAATGAAACTGGACCCTATCTTACACCCTATACAAAAATTAACCCAAAATAGGTTAAGGACCTAAATGTAACACCCATAACTATAAAACTACTAGAAGAAAATATAAGGAAAGCTTCATGATATCAGACTTGGCAATGATTTCCTAGATAAAATACAAAAGGTATAGGAAACCAATACAAAAAGAGACAAATGGGAATATATCAAACTTAAAACTTTTGTGATTAAAGGACACAATCCACAGGAGTAAAAAGGCTTTCTATAGAATGCAAGAAAATATTTGCAAATCATATACTGGATAAAGGGTTAATATCTAGAACATACAAAGAACTCCTATAACTCAACAACAAAAAATCATATAACCAATTTTAAAATGGTCGAAGTAGTTGAATAGACACTTCTCCTATACAAATGGCCAAGAAGCATATGAAAAGATAAGATGTTCAACATCACTAATCATCAGAGAAATGTAAATCAGAACTACAATGGGATATCGCCCCACACCCATTAGAATGACTACTTTTTTAAAAAAAGAAAATAACAAGTATAATGGATGGAGAGAAAGGTGAACCCTTATGCATTGTTGATGGAACTGAAAAACAGTACAGCTACTAAGGAAAACAGTATGAAGTTTCCTTGAAAAAAATGAGAACTACCCTATTATCCAGTGATTCCACTTCTGGGTATAAATCCAAAATAACTGAAAGCAGGATTTCTAAGAGATATTTGCACACCCATGTTCATATCAGCACTATTCACAGCAGTCAAGAGACGGAAGCAACCCAAAGTTCATTGATGGATGAGTGGATAAACCAAATGTGGTATATACATAAAATGGAGTATTATTCAGCCTTAAAAAGGAAGGAAATTCTGACATATGCTACATCATTGAACCTTGAGGACATTATGTGAAGTCAAATAAGCCAATCACAAAAAGACAAATACTTTATGATTCCAATTAAATGAAGTATCAAAAGTAATCAGCCAGGTGCAGTAGCACACACCTGTAATCCCAGCTGCTTGGGAGGCTGAGGTGGATCACTTGAGCCCAGGAGTTTGAGTCTAGCTTGGGCAACAGAGCAAGACCCAATCTCCAAAAAAAAATTGTTTTAATTAAAAATGCTTATCATTAAAAAAAGAAAAAGGAATCAAATTCACAGAAACAGAAAGAAGAATGGTGGTTACCAGGGACTAGCAGGAGAGGAAAAGGGAAGGTGCTGTTTAATGGGTGAGACTTTCAGATTTTCAAGATGAAAAAGTTCTCAAGATCTATTTCACAACAATGTGAATATACTTAATACTACTGAACTGCACACTTACAAATGGTTAGATGGTAAATGTTATGCTATTTTAAAATCACAACAAAAAGTTTTAATATTTATGGGGCATCTATCATATGGCATAGTCTTCTAAATGTTTTATTACACCTGATTCAAATCAAAGTTAAATCACAGGCCATAAAAGTCAATGGCATTTAGTGAAAAATTTAAGTTATAAAGCTGCTACCAGATAAGACGGAATAAGCAAACGCCACCCTCTCTCCCCCACTAAAAATGCAGCTATAAAACCTAGAGAGAATGCATAAGGCAGGCATATGAGAAAAACCAATTGGCTCACAAGAAAGTACCACTGAATGGACAGTGAGGTTAACACTGTCTCCCCTGGTCCTCCTGCTGCTTGGAGAGTAAGTGTGTTGCAAGGAAGGATAATTAAAGCCCCAATTTTGTCATCAGAGGATCAAAAGGGAAAGCCCAATGGAACCAGAAGGTACTGGGGTGATCTCAGAGGGAGAAAAGCCAGAAAAGTTAACATCATGAAGTTGTTTATCAACTCCCAAGCTGGCTCCCAAGCTACACATGTGTGGATCTGGTCCAAATCATACTAAAGGCTTTGAGAACTGAAATCACCACCACCTAGATCTCAGACTGGCCTCTGAGTGTCACACACATGGGACAGATCCTAATAACACTGCAAAGACTTTTCAAAAATTCATCTGCCATTAGGATCATAGCCTAAGGAAAGAGAGTTGCAAATTGCAAATTCCCTAAAACTAATTAGGAAGATTGCCTACCAAGCCAAAAATTACCAATATTCCTCTTAGGATTTAAACAAGCCCTATCGTCTTATAATATTCAAAATGTCTAGGATACAATCCAAAATTATTCAGCATTTGAAGTACTAGGAAAAAACTCAATCCAAAAAAGGCAATTAACAGACACCAATGTTAAGATGCTACAGAAGTTGGAATTCTCTGACAAAGATTTTGAGGTAGCTATTATAAAAGTGTTCCAACAAGCAATCACAAACACTCTTGAAATAATGGAAAAACAAAGTCTCAGCTAAAAAACAGAAGATATTTCTTAAAGATCCAGATAAGAAGTTTGAAGCTGTAAAGCAATATTCAGCATACAAAACTCTTCTAGCTTCCATAGAATCTAGTAAAAAAAAAAAATTAAATTAAAAATATTCTGAAAAAGAATTAAAAACTCACTGATGGGCTCAAGAGGGCAGAATGAGGTCAACAGAGAAATGGGTCAGTCACCCTGAAGATAGATTAGTATACATTACCCAATGTGAACAAGAGAGAGAGAAAAAATAAAAAAGACTGAAAAATGTCAATGAAGCCTCAGGGCCCTAGGGAAAATATTAAACGGTCTAACACCCCGATCATGAGAAAGTACAATGCAAAAACAAAAACAAATTTAAGAAATAATGGCTGTAATGGCTGGCTGTGGTGGTTCATACCTGTAATCCCAGAACTTTGGGAGGCTGAGGCAAGCAAGTTGCTTGAGCCCAGGAGTTCAAGACCAGCCTGGGCAACATGGCAAAACCCCATCTCTACTAAAAATACAAAAAGTTGCTGTGCACAGTGGGGTGCACCCGTAGTCACAGCTAACTCAAGAGGCTTGGGTCTGGGAGGCAGAGGGTGAAGTGAGCTAAGATCACACCACTGCACTCCAGCCTGGGCAGCAGAGTGAGACCTTGTCAAAAGAAAGAAAAAAAAAACAAAGAAAGGAAGGAAAGGAAAAAAAAGAAAGAAAGAAGGAAGGATGGAGGGAAGGGAGACAGGAAGGGAGGAAGAAAGGAAGGAAACTTCCCAATTTTGGCTACAGATATAAACCCCAAATTCAAGAAGTTCAGAGACCCCCAAATATGATAAATCCAAAGAAATCCATGCCCAGACACATCATAGCTAAACTGGAAAACACTAAAAGATATATAGTAAAAATCTCTAAAGTAACCAGATAGAAGCCACGTACCACCTATAGAGGAACAACAACTCAAATGTCTGTAGACTGCTCATCTGAAACCATGGAGGCAGAAAGAAGTGAAACATCTTTTAAGTGCTGAAATATCTGCCTCTGCTTCCTCAATCAAGTCTCAGCTAAAATGGTACCTCCTCAGAAATCTTCCCCAGACACCTTACTTCCACCCTCATGAATCTACTGATACATCCTATTGTATTAATAGTCTTTATCTCTTTCTGAAGTTAAATTATTTGTTTACCTTTTTAGTATCCATCCCCCCATACCAGAGAGCAGGGAACTGGTCTAATTCATTGCTGTATTCCCAGCACCTAGGAGAAGGGACAGTTAAGTGCTCATAAATATGTTAAAATGAATTAATGGAGCAACAATTGGCATGGGCCTTGAAGGATAAGAATACACTAGACAAAGTAAAAGAGGAACAAAACAGAAAAAAAGTACCTAAAAGACACACTTTAAAAAAGCATGACATGGCACATTTGGGAAACAGAGTAATTCCAAGTGGTTAGAGTACAGGAAGCACAGAGTGAGTAACAATAGAGGCCTAGAAAAAGACTGGAAAGCAGGAGAGTGACAGGACCCAATCTGCATTTTAAAACATACACACAATGGGCCGGACACAGTGGCTCACACCTGTAATCCCAGCACTTTAGGAGGCCGAGGCGGGCCGATCACCTGAGGTCAGGAGCTCAAGACCAGCCTGAACAACATAAAGAAACCCCGTCTCTACTAAAAATACAAAATTAGCCGGGCATGGTGCCACATGCCTGTAATCCCAGCTACTCAGGAAGCTGAGGCAGGAGAATCACTTGAACCCGGGAGGTGGAGGTTTCCATGAGCCAAGATCAAGCCATTGCACTCCAGCCTGGGTAACAAGAGCAAAACTCCCTCTCAAACACACACACACACACACACACACACACACACACACACACACACAAAATGAGGTATTTATTCATATTCTGTCCCCTTCTGAAAAGGTTCCAAATACCTTATATAATACCCAGTCAAGTTAAAAATGTCCATACCTCCATGACTGAGCAAGTTTCTCAAACTACTAGCCAAACCTCATTAATCGGGCCTCGAATTAATTTAGTGAATAGTCTTACTGACATAGAAAATAGAAAATATCAAGCTGTCACATATTGTAATGGTAAGTATTGTTTTGTAAAACGTTTGTTTCAATTGCACTGGAGTTGCATGCACTGAGTAAGGACATAAAATATCTTCTGATCTAGACTAGAGCAAGGGTCTGCAAACTACTTCCGTCGGCCCAAATCTAGCCCACCTCCCATCTCCCAGTTTTTTGTGGGTCTTACTCTGTTGCCCAGGCTGGAGTGCAGTGGCACCACCGTGGACCTCCCTGGCTCAAGTGATCCTTCTCTCCCTTGGCCTCTCAAAGTGCTAGGATTACAGGCATGAGCCACGACCCCTGACCCCCACCTCCCAGTTTTTCTAAGTAAAGTTTCACTGGAACCCTGCCGTACCCAATCATTTACATACTGCTTTTACCCTACATAAGTAGAGGTGAGCGGCTGAGATGAAGATTTTACTTATGCTTAAGGCCCTCATTAGATGGTGCGGTCCCAAGGACCAGAACACGAACACCATATTCTGTATACTCATCACAGTGTTTGACACGTGGTAAGCCTCCCTTCTTGAACACTGGACCTATCTAATAGGAAGTTCTGTGCCAACTCAGGCATCCACAGGGACTGTTCCCTCTGCCTGGAAAGCATTTCCCCTGGCCCTTGCCATCACTTCTCAAGTTGCAGCTTAAGTGGGGTCTCCTGTAGGAAGTGTTCCCTGACCATCCTATCTAAAACAGGACTTCCCATTATTATTACATTTTGTCTTCTCCACAGTAATCGTCGCAAGTTGTATTTATACTTTCATTGGCATGGTTGTGTTTAATCTTTGATTCCCTTGCTAACCTGTACTCTCCAGACAGGAAGTAACCAGGTCTACCTTGGTCACCCGGTATTCTCAGAGCCTAGCACTGGGGCTGGCACACCGTAGGCGTTTGGTACCTTACGGAATGAAAGAAGTTCAGAAAGCATGACTGAACTGGGACACTAACTCACTGTGTGGTACTAAGTCCATTTCCCTTGCTAGGTGTCAGTTTCCCCACGGGGGAAGGTGTGTATGTCCCTCAATTCCTAGCGACCGCCTCTAAAACGAGAAGGGGATGCCAAGGGGCGGGCATACATGCCCAAAGGGGCGCCCCCGGAAAGAAAAGCCCGGGGCGGGGCCTCAATGGGAAGAGAATTCTGAGGGAGGGCGGGGGCCGCGGGGCCTCTGGGCATCAGCGTCATGCGGGGAGGAGCCTGCCGGGGAGGGTCTGACGGGCGTGGAGGCTGGGCCAAAAATGGTAAGTCCTCACCTGTCTGGTCCAGGCTCAAAGAGCCAAGGAGAAGGATGCCCCAGCCTGTTCCGTGCGCGCCTCCCCCTGCCCCGCCCCCGCCATGCCTCAGGACCCCGGCGCCCGCGGCTGCAGGTTCCCGTTTCCGCCAGCCACCGGAAGTGCGGCCCAGCAAGGAGGGAAGTAGGGGAGAGCGCGGCACTGTTCGGCCAACACTAAGAGACGTTTACAGCGCACCCTGGTGCCCGGAGGAGGGATCGAAGCAGTAGAGGCTCAGCGGCTGCTGAGGAAAAATTAACGTGGCACCTAACCTGGGCATCTCTGTGAGTTCCAATAGCAGTGTCTCTGCACCTCCTGGGCACATTTGAAAAATATGAATAGAATTAATCTTTCGCCTTTTGATTAGATGCTGAGAAACTGCCTACTATGTTATCTTCTAGATAGCAAGCCCCTTGAAGACTGAGATTGTATTGATCATCTCTGACGAGCAAGGAATATGCCTTGCTAGTTTTCAGATGGAGTTGATTTTCAAATGGTGACACTCTGACTCTCCTAGGCTCCTGTTTCCCTAACAAAAAGATCTTCAACACCGTTAGTTATCAGAGGAATGCAAATCAAAACCACAGTGAGATACTACTTCATACCACTTAGGATGGCTAGAATACCTTTAAAAGAAAAACATCACATACTGGTAAGGATATAGAGAAATCAAAATCCTCATATGCTGCTTCTGGGA
Source organism: Cacajao melanocephalus (assembly GCA_963573385.1). NCBI lineage: Eukaryota > Metazoa > Chordata > Mammalia > Primates > Pitheciidae > Cacajao > Cacajao melanocephalus. Next base: position 39,979 of record CAUYLG010040225.1, on the reverse strand, counting down.
AGGGTGCAGTCACTGTGGAAAACAGTTTAGCCGTTCCTCAAAGTTAAACATGAAGTTACTATTCGACCCAGAAATACCTCTAGGTATATAAACCAAGAGAAAGTAAAACATGTCCACACAAAAACTTGGACACAAATGTTCATAGAGGTATTATTTATAATAGGTAAAATATGTAAACAACCTAAGTGTCCATCAGTAGATGAATGGATAAACAAAAGGTGGTATATTCATACAATAGAATATTATTCAGTATTAAAAGAGGATGAAATATATTGATACTTGCCACAGCATGATGGACCTTGAAAACATTCTGCTAAGTGAAAGAAGCCAGACGCAAGAGGTCACATGTTGTATTACTCCATTTACATGAAACATCCAGGATAGGCAAATCTGTAAAGACAGAAAGTAGATGAGTAGTTGCTGGGGGTAGGTGAAAAGGGGAATAGGAGATTTTGCTTGTGGGTATGGGGTTTCTTTTTGAGGTGATGAAAATATACTGAATTAAATAATAGCAATGGTTACACATGTCTGTTAATATACTCAAACCTTCTGAATTGTACATTTTTAAGTGGTGAATTGTGTAATGTGTGGATTATGCCTCAATAAAAAAAAAAAAGGAACAGCCCTAATTTTCAGATTGTCCCCAGTTTCGTGGCTGCGATGGTCTGCGGAGCGAGCCCTGAGAGGCTGCAATCCTCCCGCTTCTCCATTCAGCCTGTCAGATGCTGCTCCTCTGCAAGGGTCAGCCCAACACTCTCTCACTCCTCCACAGCCCACCCTTGCCCACCCCTGCCCACCATGGGGAAGGTGGGACTTTCCTCTGATTTCTTGCAGGGGAGCCTTTCCTTGAGAAGTGTAGTGGTTTAAGCCAAAAGCATTCTGGGACATTGAGTTTATCATACTTTTCTTTCTACGTTTGTATACATTTGAAATTTCCCATAATAACAGCAAAAAGGACTCTCCCCTCCAGCCTGCCCGGCACCCAAGCAGCTTATGTATATCTTTGTAGGTAAATTTACACTCATGCTTGACCTACATGAATAAGAATTCCCTCTCCTGGAATATAGACCCACACTGCCTTTTTCCTGGCTTGGTGATAACAGAATAGAATGGGGCCTATGCCTTCTCTTCTCTAATGATACTTGGCTTATAAGTTTTTCCCAAGAGATCATTCCTTTTTTATTTTTATTTTTTTAAAAGCAGATGAGTTGCCTTTGCATATCCTTTGCCCATTTTTCCACTGGGATTATTTTTCTTATTGATTTATAGGAGCTATTTATATATTCTGGATATTGATCTTTTGTTGGAACTGCAAACATTTTTTCCCTGTGTGAGGCTTATCTTTAATTCTTAACCATATTTCTAGTGATATATTTAAAATGCTCTGACCTTCCATTACTGTTCTTGCTATTTGTTCGTTTAAGACAGGGTCCAGTGTAAGAGCCCATTACACCGTGCTTCCTGGAAAATCTGCTGGTGCTAAAGGAAGCCCAAGCTTGTCTGGCCTCCTTGCCTTTTCCAGGAAGTGGATTTCATTTCATTCTTCCAGCTCTTTATTATTATTATTATTTTTAGATGGAGTCTCCCAATGTCACCCAGGCTGGAGTTCAATGGTGCAGTCCCAGCTCACTGCAACCTCCGCCTCCTGGGTTCAAGTAATTCTCCTGACTCAGCCTCCCAAGTAACCCGGATTACAGGTGCCTGCCACCACACCTGGCTAATTTTTGTATTTTTAGTAGAGACCGGGTTTCACCATGTTGGCCAGGCTGGTCTCGAACTCCTGGCCTCATGATCCTCCTGCCTCAGCCTCCCAAAGTGCTGGGATTACAGGCATGAGCCACCGCACCCAGCCCTTCTAGCTCTTATTGGTACCACAGTACAATGGTGTTAACGGGGCTGTCAGAGGCAAGATGATGACTGCATTGTGAGTCAATCCAAGGACTTGGCCTTCAATTCGGAGTAAGATAAGGAGCCACAGGCAGGGTATTGAACAGAGGAGTGGCTAAGGCAATTGTCTAGGCTAGAGATGGCAGTGGCTTGGATTGGGGTGATAGAGGTGGAGGTGGTGAGAAGTGGTCAGACTTGGGGTGCATGTTGAAGATGGAGCCAAAACGACTTGCCAGAGGATTACAGCAGCAGTGTGAGAGACAGAGAAGGATGTCTCAAGGTGTTTGGCCTATATAACTGTGGCTACTTTTGCTCAAAAAGTAATCAAATATTTAAATTGGGCTAACATTTAAGTCGGCTCCACAAATACAGAGAGCATCTCTGTTTTGTGACTACTGATCCCCAAGACATACCACAGCGCCAGGTACACAGGCACTCAGTAAATATTCATGGAATGCTGAATAACAGTCTCTTGTTCACATGGGTGGCGTCAGTAGTATAGGCTTCAAGCTCACCAGAGGACACAGTGTATTTCCACAGCCCTTCAGCATCCTCAACTGTCCCAACTTCTCATTCCTCTCCACTCCCTTCCATTGTCCTCTCACCCTACCAAGAGCACTCAGCCCCCCACTGTATCCCCATGCTCCTTCCTCCTCCATCCTTCTCCAGGAGTGGGAAGATGGAGTGACAGGCAGGGGGGCCTGATGGGCTTGAGAGCTTTCTCTCTGCTCATTTCAGTCCCGTGGTTCTTCTGCCAAGGCTTTTAGCAGCTCTGCTTGCTATCTGCATTAGCCACAAGAGGAGCAGATGGGAACAAAAGCAGGATGAGAGGCTCTTGTTCTTTCTCCCTTCCTAGAAGAGGCTAGCAGAGCTCTTCTCACCTTGACATTCAGTGGCAGACATTCATAAGCCTAAATATTACACCACCACCACCACCGCCCCCATCATCATCAGTCATCACAAATCTGTTAATCAAAACAATTGCCATCACCATTTAGAAAATGTTTACTATATGCCAGAAGCTACTCATTTCACCTATATTATTGAATTTCATCTGTGAGGACTCTGGGAGGTAGGTATTATCATGCCCATTTTACAGATAAACTGAGGCAATTCCACTTGACCCTTTTATAGATCCCCTACCCTACTTTTGCTTTGCAGGGCTCACTTCCTCATACGAAATCCTTTATTGCTGTTTGCAAAACATGCTCAGTTTCTGCTTGCAGTTCCTCAGCCTTCAGATTTCAAATCTCAATTTTTTAGAGTCAGGCATGGTCTCACTGTATTGTCCAGGCATGAGTGCAGTGGCTATTCACAGGCACGATCATAGCACGCTGCAGCCCTGAACTCCACGGCTTGAAGACATACCTTCCCCTCATGCCCTCGACTAAATGCTCACTGCCCCAGGAGGGGCCTTTCTTTATCTTTGGTGACCCTGAAGCCTCCAGTCTTTCTCAGATACTGTCTTCCCACTGCCTCTGGCACCTATTTGTGCTCAGGCAAGGGGATGAGGATTATTCTGCTTGATTTGGGGGGAAAGAATAACTTGTGGATTTGAACTCAGAGGAACATGGCAGCAGCTGTTTGGCGCTTTTGCTATTTTACCTATTCCTTGCCAAAAATCTCTGTTCTCTCTCTGTCCCTCACACACACACATCCACCCACTCCCAGACACACACACAGCTTTCTCTTGGCTTGAAAATGTTTTGAGGGCACATTGCTCTGTTCACCTGGCAAAGGAAGGTGTGGGTTTCAATGTCAAGCTGACTTCGGTTCAAACAGGCTGTACTTGAGCTGGGTCACCATGCCCAAGAAGCATCAGTCAGAGCTAAAATCTACTCACTGGCTCAGCCAAGCATTAACCAGGGAGGGAGTGCCTTTTCCCAGCTGGTCTGCCTGGAAGACTTGCCTTTTTGCAGTGCACCCACTCAGAGGGGGCATCTTTCCCTAATGCACACAAAGGTGCCTTATGTGAGGGGCAACCAAGGTTCAAAGCCCATTTTGCCTCATGCTAATAGTACTGCCTTAGACAGATGGCTGTATATATTTATTTCTTCAGCCAATAATTTGAGAACCCTGACTCTGCTGCAGGCACTGTGCCAAGTGTGGGAGGAGGACCAGTGTGACAAAGTCACGATTCCTGCCTCAGAGAAGCCTGCAGTCTAGTTGAGAGATACTCACCAACAGTTGGATGGGCACTTCACCTAGCACTCCCAGAATACATGCTATAGAAGATGCTGAAGGAATGGTGGGAACGGTGTTCCAGGCAGCAGGAACCGCACAGGAAAAGGCAGTGAGATGCAAAACAGCATAGTATCTGCAGAGAACAAAGCACAGTTAGGCATTCCTGAAACACAGAGGGTCAGGTGGGCACAGCAGGAGAAAGGGTGAGCGCCTCTGAGGCTCATTTTTCTTGTCTCTAAACCAAGGATGACTATCACCTCCATCAGTGCTGGACCTGAATTCAATGCATGATTGCTTCTGTGCCCAGGTAGTTTTGCAACTCTGTTGCCCAAGCTGGAGTGCAATGGCGTGATCTTAGCTCACTGCCACCTTTGCCTTCTGGGCTCAGGCAATTCTCCTGCCTTAGCCTCCCGAGTAGCTGGGACCCCAGGCATGTACCACCATGCCTGGCTAATTTTTGGATTTTTTCAGTAGAGATGGGGTTTCGCCATGTTGCCCAGACTGGTCTCAAACTTCTGAGCTCGGGCAGTCACCTGCCTCCACCTCTCAAAGTGCTGGGATTACAGGAGTGAGCCACTGCACCCAGCCCTAGTTTTGAAACTTCTCAAAGGCAGGTACCACGTCTACAGCTATACCCTATCACAGCACCCTGTCTGCAGACATACCCTTCCCTCATGCCCTGGACTAAATGCTCACTGCCCCAGGAGGGCCTTTTCTTTATCTTTGGTGACCCTGCAGCCTTCAGTCTTTTTCAGATACTCTCTTTGCACTGCCTCTGGCACCTGTTCGTGCTCAGGGAAGGGGATGAGTATCAGACACTATGCTGAGCATAAAACTTGTGTTAAATAAGTAGTTTCTGATTGTCTAGTGCTAGCACATATTAGAGATCTAATAAGCATTTGTTGAATGAATGAAACAACCCATTCCTGAAGCCTGGTCCTCACCTCCTTGGCCTGCCTGAGACATAGGGTTGGAGGAGGGTCTTTGGAGAGGAGCAAGAAGGAGGAAGCACATCAAAACCTTCTTTCTAGCAGGAGCAGCTGCTTGGACCATACAGCAAAGCCCGGTGCAGCATTTTCCTTAAACTGGGGACCTCTGGGTTCCCTTAGGGCCTCCACTCTCTGCTTTCTGCTCTCAGGAGCAGGACAGTGGAGCGTGGCTGAGGTGTGAGTGGCCAGGGTGGGGGGTACAGGCAGAGCTCCAGTCCCAGGAAATGGCTGCTCATGTCGCTCACTGAGAGTGCAAGGAAGAGGCTGAGGACTGAAGAGGCAGAGCCCAGGGAACATAAGAAAATCTTAGCTGCAGGGAAAAGCGCTCTTCTTTGCAATGAAGGCAATGAAATTAGAGGTAATTGTGAGACACAGAGATTCGATAAAACCTAGGGAGGCAATCAGGTAAGGGGGCTGGGACTGGCTCGGGAGATGGAACAGCTGTTCCTCCCCTCCATGGCCGCTGGTAATAGCCCCTGTGTTGTGGGAATTGAACAAACTGTCCTTCCTGGCCCCAAACGGCACTGCCCTATAATGGGGGCAGCTGGAGCAGCCAGAGGAGTAGGGGTAGCCTGACCACCGATAAGACCTAAGCTTTCCCCCCAGACAACACCCTCCTTCTGGGGTCTGGAAGCCCAAGAATGGTGAAGCTTGGACCTGCTATAAGGGCAGGAGGCTAATGGGGGTGGCTACTGTAGGACTGACCTCCCTTTCACCTGCAGGCCACAGGCCACCAGAGGCCCTGGGAAGAGCTAGGGCATTCCCTCCTTCCCTGTCCCCCGTGTCCTCCCTTTCACCCGCTGAGGATATAGTGGTGAGTAACTCACACCATGAAACAGAATGAAATGTGGAAAGTGCTGGTTAGGAAGCACAGGGCCACGTGGATGCATACAGCAGGCAATAGCCCAGCCCCGCTGTTCCTCAGTTAGGGGAAGTCTTTAAGAAGAAGGGGTCTTGAATGGGGCCTGACGCATGGCTGTGGGGAGAGGAGTCAGTAGGAAAGGATGATAGCTGAGAAAGCACAAGGACCTTCTGGAGGATGCATCGCACTTCAGAGGCATGTTTTTCTTTCCTTTCCATTTTTTAAAAATTTCATACTCTGATCTCATGACAGATTCGGGAGGCAGGTTTTGAAGAAGGTTGCTGATGAGATAGAAAAACGACTTGAGGAGATGCGGGGCAAAGAGTGACCGGGATGAATTAGCACAGTGGCTTTGGGAACTGGGGATCCTTGGCTCCAGCTGGTTGGCCCTGACCATGGGAGCCCTGGGCCTGGGGCTGCCCTTGTCCTGCTGGGAGGTCCTGTGGCCATTGCCTGCCTACTTGCTGGTTTCCTTCAGTGGCTATGCCGTGGGAACTGTGGGCTATGCCATGGCCACATTGCATGATTGTGAGGACACCATACATGAGCTGCAGAATCAGAACCAGAGCCCAGAGCTGACTTAGCCCGCAAACATCCTACCCTCATTCCTGCCCAGACGGCCCTCCCTCCCATTCCCCATTAAAGAGCAAGTTTATTTTCTAATAAGAGAGAGAGAGAGTAGAAAAGAAAAAAGGCCAGGCGCCGTGGCTCATGCCTTTAATCCCAGCACTTTGGGAGGTCAAGGTGGGTGGATCACTGGAGGTCAGGAATACGAGACCAGCCTGGCCAACATGGCGAAACCCCATCTCTACTTAAAAAACACAAAATTAGCTGGGCGTGGTGGCGTGCACCTGTAATCCCAGCCACTCGGGAGGCTGAAGCAGGAGAATCGCTTGAACTCGGGAGGTGGAGGTTGCAGTGAGCCGAGATCGCGCCCCTGCACTCCAGCCCGGGCAACAAGAGTGAAACTCCATCTCAAAAGAAAAAGAAAAAAAAAAAAAAAGCAACGCTGGGGAAGGACTATTACCCTGACAGGAATTTACAGTGACAATGCTTAGGGGAATAGAACTATCCATACCAAAATACCATTACAACCAACATGTCCCACAGCCAGGAATAGCTCAGAAACTCCACAAAGGCCCTCAGGGGACATTAAGCAGCTGCCGAAGCCAGTGGTGACGAAAACTAAGGCATGACATTTTATAAGTTTATGATGAAATAAGTGCCAGAGTAGAACCCAAACTGGACAGGTACCAAAAGAACAAGACTGTGTCCTTTGCAGGAACATGGATGGAGCTAGAGGCCATTATCTTCAGCAAACTGACGCAGGAACAGAAAAATAACTGCATGTTCTCATTTACTTATAAGTGGGAGCTAAATAATGAGAGCCGATGGGCACAAAGAGGAAAACAGCAGACACTTGGGTCTACTGGAGGGAGCAGAGTGGGAGGAGGGAGCGGATCAGGAAAAATATCAGATACTATGCTTAGTGCCTGGGAGGCAGAATAATCTATACGATAAACCCGTGTGACACGAGTTCACCTATACAACAAACCTGCATCCCTGAATCCCAAACATGCATACCAAACATGTATACCTGAACCTAAAAGAACAGTTTAAAACAAAAATAAAAATCAATCAATCAATAAAATGTGTCAACAGGAACATATGGGAAGAACCATGCCCAAAATGAAACAGTACAAAATGATCGTGCTTGGGTAAAGGATTGTGGCTGATGTTTCTTTTGTAGCTTGCTTAAACAAATTGCTTTTTTCTTTCTTTCTTTCTTTCTTTTTTTTTTTATTTAGACAGTCTCACTCTGTCGCCCAGGCTGGAGTGCAGTGGCAAGATCTCACTGCAACCTCTGCCTCCTGGTTTCAAGCAAAATTAGCCGGGTGTGGTGGCACGTGCCTGTAGTCCCAGCTACTCAGGAGGCTGAGGCAGGAGAATGGCTTGAACCCAGGAGGCGGAGGTTGCAGTGAGCCGAGACTGTGCCACTGCACTCCAGCCTGGGCGACAGAGTGAGACTCTATCTCCAAAATAAATAAATAAATATTAAAAATGTTAAAAGTGGCCGGGCATGGTGGCTCACACCTATAATCCCAGCATTTTGGGAGGCTGAGGTGGGTGGATCATGAGGTCAGGAGTTTTGAGACCAGCCTGACCAACATGGTGATACCCCATCTCTACTGAAAAAATACAAAAATTAGTCGGGCATGGTGGCACACGCCTGTAATCCCAGCTACTCAGGAGACTGAGGTAGGAGAATCTCTTGAACCCAAGAAGCGGAGGTTGCAGAGAGCCGAGATCATGCCATTGCACTCCAGCCTGGGTGACAGAGCGAGACTCTGTCTCAAAAAAAAAAATTTATTTAATATAAAATTTAAAACATGAACAACAGCAAAAAATGGTAGGTTTAGAAAAATGTTGTTTTCAAGCTGCTTGTTATTTCCCTTCTCCGTCAAAACAAGGTCATTCATGGACACTGTCTCAGTGAGGACAAATTGTTTCCTTCATTCTGCAGCTCAGAGACATTGTGTTCTGCTAAACTCAATCCAGCCCTGTAAGTCCTTTATGTGAACATCTTCCGTGCAAAGGTCACCTGGCTAGGTGTTGAAGCTGCGGGGTGAGGGGACGAGACACAAGCAGAACAAGGGGAGCCCTTGTCTTCAGTTTGACTGGAGTATAAGGATGAGGAAGGGAATTAGGCTAGAAAGAAAAATGTGGGAATCTTAGGAAAGTCTCTATGCTAGGATTAGGCATGAAGTTTGGCCACCTCTTCTATGCGTGAGGCCACCCAGATTTACTCTTGTCTTTCTTCCACCCCATTGAGCATCTCCGATGTGACAAAACTAGAATGCCGGAGGCCTGGGTCCCGCACGTGAGGCTAGAGCAGAGTGTAGGTGCCTGGGAATGCCAGTGCCATTCAGTGTGATCGCAGTAAGATCAACCACTCCGGCAACTCCCAGGAATCTGTCCACGTGGCCAGCCAGTGGGATGACTTGCCAGAGTCCATTCCCCTGCCAGTCTATACATGGCAAGCTTGGGAGACAGGCACCCAAGGTCCTTCTAGGGACCTGGCCAGCAGCCTCTGCCAGAAACCTGGCATGATAGGGGCACAGGGATAGTCAGCTGCTGCGAACCACTCGATGCCCTCTCACCAACATAGGGCATGTGGAAGAGGAGGGAGGAGGGAAAAGAGCAGTGGGACGCCTTCCCCTGCCAACTTCACAAATCATTACTATCTGCTGGAGGCTGGGCCCCACGGTGCATCTGATAAGGTTGTTAAGTCAGCCGGAACACCTGCCTGGCCATCTGGCACTTTTATCCCCCTAACCGGGCCACCCAGGCCTCTTTGCCCACCTCCTCAAAGGCACGGGGCTGCAGGTCCCAGAACACCTGCTGGGGAGAATGAGTGTCCCCCCCACCCCGACCCCAAGCCCCAGGTGCTTCCAGGCAGCATTCTGGGTCCCCAGGTAACACTTCAGAAATCCCTCTTTGTTGAGAGGTGGCTCTCAACAGCCGTGTAGCTGGGGTGGGGACCCCCACTAAGGCTCCCTGGAGTTTGATTCTGACCTGGCTGAGATAACGGAGCAACAGAGTGGTGAGGCTGTAACACGGAGAGTTTCACCACGGCTTTTTCTTCTCTTCATATCAGGCTAAATTGGAGCAGCAGCCCAGGGATCATTAATCATCTCAAATGCTGGGCTTCAGAATCTTATCTCCAGTACAATCACTTCATCCCCTCGTCTGGGCTCTGGAAACCATAGCATTTGAGGAGAAAGCACAGTACTTATGTTAGCAGATCTTGTTAGGCGCTATCTAGCAGCACGTGACCCATTAATGTATATGTTTAGCTGTTCCAGTTGAGTTCTGATTTGTGTTAAGAAAAACACAGTTGGGGCTGCTGGAAATATTCTATATCCTGACCCGGATGATGGTTATACATTTATAAAACAGCATCAAGCTCTACACTTAAGGGCCCTTTATCCATGTTCTCTCTCGCTCACTCTCTCACTTTCTCTTCTTTATCCTTCTATTTATAAGTTTAAAATAAAAGGGTAGGATGGCTCATGCCTTTAATCCCAGCACTTCGGGAGGTCAAGGTGGTGGATCACCTAAGGACAGGAGTTCGAGACCGGCCTGGCCAACATGGTGAAACCCTGTCTCTCCTAAAAATACAAAAAATTAGCTGGACATGGAGGCACATGCCTGTAATCCAGCTACTTGGGAGGCTGAGGCAGGAGAATTGCTTGAACCCAGAAGGCGGAGGTTGCGGTAAGCCAAGATCGTGCCATGGCACTCCAGCCTGGGCAACAGAGCGAGATTCTGTCTCAGAAAAAAAAAAAAAGAAAGAAAGAAAGAAAAAAGAAAAGAAAGAAAAAAAAAGAAAAAAATCTATTTTTTTTTAAAAAAAAAAGCACAGTGGAGTAACACTAAACTCTCAGGAGTAGCGACACTACCCCTGCAACCAAGGGGCCCAGGCTGTGTGTGGCTGGATCTCTGGCTGCTCGGGGCAAGGCAGCAGAAAGGTGGAAAAGATGTGCAATTTGGAGGAAGGCACATCTGTATTTGCATCTTGACACCGTCACTTTCTGCGTCACTCTGGGCAAGTCATTTGGCCTTTCTGCTCCCCAGCTTCCTCACCTGCAAAGTGGAGATGATGTTGCCTGTCTTACTGGTTGTTGCAATGATTAAAGATGATTAAATGGCAACACCTGGCACATTGAAGACACACACCAAATGGCAGCGCTCATTACTATGTAATAGCTGGCTTCCCCTGTCCTTACCTTACCCTGAAATAAACTTTGATGTTGCTTGGCACCGAGGCCTCTCCTTCCACCTTCTCTCACCCACCCCCGGATTCCATTCCTTATTTCTTTTTTTTTTCTTTTGAGACTGAGTCTTGCTCTGTTGCCCAGGCTGGAGCACAGTGGTGCAATCTCGGCTCCCTGCAACTTCTGCCTCCTGGGTTCAAGCAATATCTCCTGTCTCAGCCTCCCCAGTAGCTAGGATTACAGGCACACACAGGTTGCCCAGCTAATTTTTTGTATTTTTAGTAGAGACAGGTTTTTACCATGTTGGTCAGGCTGGTCTCAAACTCCCAACCTCAGGTGGTTCACCCACCTCAGCCTCCTAAAGTGCTAGAATTATAGGCGTGAGCTACGGCGCCCGGCCCCTGCTCCTCATTTTGACTGCAGAAGTCCTGCTTATATGCCTTGGCCTGTCCCAGGCAGGTGCTGCCACCCACTGCAGCAAGAGTATATCACTCCTTTCTACCCTCAATCCATTGAGATCATCCCAACCCTGACTCGGTGTGCCCTCAGCAGCAGCATGGCTCCAACCCTACCTGTAGGCTCAGGAGACATTGGGTTGGAATTCCTGTGGTGCATGCAAAGGACATCAACAGCCTCTCAACACTTGCCAATGGGGGCCAGGCAGTGGTGGTTCCTTGGAGCACAGGGTATGGGTGGGGTGCTATGGTCTGAACGTTTGTGTCCTCTTCAAAATGCATATGTTGAAATCTAATTCCCAATGTGATGGTATTAGGAGATGAAGCCTTTAGGGGGTGATTAGGTCATGGAGGTGGAGCGCTCATGAATGAGATTAGTGCCCTTATAAGGGAGGCCTCAGAGAGCTGTCCTCCACCACTCGAGGACACAGCTAGAAGGTGCCATTTTTGAACCAGAAATTGAGCCCTCACCAGACACTGGATCTGCCAACACCTTGACGTTGGACTTCCAGCCTTCAGAACTGTGAGAAATCAGTTTCTGTTATTTATACGCTACCCAGCTTACGGTGTTTTGTTATAGCAGCCTAAACTAAGACAGTGGGGCAGATCCAGTGCTATTTGTGTCCACTCAGGAATGCAGACCAATCCAAGGCGAGCCTGTCTGTGCTGGGTGGACACATCGAAGGCGTTAGACTCACCGCTGCACACCCTTTTCCAGCACGCATGCCTGTACTGCAGTGAATTTACTTGCCTTTATGAACCACTCGCATTTTCAAAAGCACTCCCTGATGAGCCCACATTTGCTTCCTTCTCATGCCAACTAGAAGCAGTCTCATCCCTTTTCTGCACTCTCAGACTCCAAATATTTGAAGATAATTGTGTCCCTCATCCTTGAAGGGAGCCTCATGCAGGTGAAAGAGCCCCTGTTCTTTCAACGGTAGCTCAGACATCAGCCTAAACAGCACCCCCATGCTGTGGGCCCTGCACCATTTTCATCAGGGAGGCAGTAAGAGATGAAATGATGATTTTGTCAGTGGGCGATTTTCAGACACAGACCCCTGGGAAAGCATGGCTCTTAAACACCGGCTCCCAAGTGCCCATAACAGGCCCTCCTCTGTGTGCTTCACACCCTTTTACCAACCCCCACTCCCCTCTCTGATCGATTCCCGGTTCACACTAATTAGGCCTTGCTTAGACTGTAGCAGGAACGAGAGCTTTGCCATTTTCTTTAGGGAAACGATGTGAAAGGCTGACCTGCTGGTGGTTGCCAGGCAACCTTGATGATCCTATAGGAGAGACAAACTTGAGAGTGACAGGGCCAGGGAGCCTAGTTAGCAGCTATTGAATATGATCTCTGCTGCACGGAGAGGTGCCAGAAAGTTCTAGTCAGCCGTCCTTTTAAAGGGAGTGCGCGTGTGTGTGCATTCGTGTGTGTGTGTGTGTGTGTGTGTGTGTGTTGAAGGGGCATACTCAAAGGGAGCTGGTAAAGAATAAAGTAGTGTTATTCTTTCAGGTAGAATAATAATAACATACTGTGGCTGGAAAATATATTGAAATATTCTATTTTATCTGTTTCCCTGTAGTTTTCCCTCCTGCCCCCTCAATTCTAGTCACTGGGGGCAGAATTTGCCCTTCCTCACCTTGGAACAAGACAGAAAGCAGAAGCGGTCACTTCCTTCCCCTCTTTTGTAAAACGTTAAGCCACAGAACAAGGAATTCTGTGAGGAGTCTTGGAAGGTGGAGCAAAAGAAGTGTGAAGTTGGAGAAGCAGGATTTTCTGGGGCCTGGGAAAGAGATAGAGGTCTGTGGGTCTCCATTGCTCAAAGAACTGGACACTATGCCCATCAGTGCTCCTAAGGGGATGGAGAGATGTCAGATGGGTCTAGGCACCCAGGCTCCCAACCTCACCAAGTGTTCCTTAACCCACACATGACTCAGAGTCCCCTGGTGAGAAGGAACTATGCAGATGGCAGAGTGCTCAGTCCAGGGAAGACTGTGGAACTGGGGAGTTACAGAGGGGCCAGCCTGGTAGGTTGGCATCTGAAACAACCCAGAATCTTTACACAGCCCTGATGGCTCAGAGAGGAAATGGTGACTTAGATTGCACTTCCTTCACATGGAGGCAAAACAGGGACACAGAGCAGAATGGATTTGGTGTAGAGCAACTCAAGCTTTTTACGTGGACACTTTGCTAGTCTCTACCAAACTTGCAACATCACCTCCCAATAGTTTCATTTGTGTTAAGAGGTAACATTTATTGCACTTTTACCATTTGCCACAGTGTTCTAGGAACTTGACCTTATACTCTAACAACACAGGAGAGTATCTGCTTCTCCTGCACACTTATCATCACAGATTATTATTATTATTATTATTTTTTGAGACAGAGTCTCACTCTGTTGCCCAGGCTGGAGTGCAATGGCAGGATCTCAGCTCACTGCAACCTCTGCCTCCCGGGTTCAAGCAATTCTCCTGCCTCAGCCTCCTGAGTTGCTGGGATTACAGGCGTCCACCACCATGCCTGGCTAATTTTTGTATTTTTAGTAGAGACGGGGTTTCACCATGTTGGTCAGGCTGGTCTTGAATTCCTGACCTTGTGATCCGCCCACCTCGGCCTCCCAAAGTGCTGCGATTATAGGCATGAGCCATCCCGCCTGGCCACAGACTATTTTCAATCTTTAAACATGTTGCCAATCAACTGTTGTGAGAAACGGCATCTCATTGTTCTTTTAATGTACATAGCACCGAGTAATAATTTTTCACTTGCCTTTGTGTATCATTTGCATTTTAACAATGAGAATGAATTCATATATTAACTTCTAAATAAAATTAAAGTATATCAAAATAATAGATCCATATGGCTTAAGAATGTGGCTTTGAAATATGTAAAGCCAAAATCAATAGAAAAAGTGAAATTAATAAATTCATATAGATTTTTTACCATATACATCAATCAATCAAGTAAGCAAAAATAAATATAGATTGGATAACACCATTAAACGTAATCACATACAAATATATATTGCAATTGCATTATATGTGTACATACACATATACATATGTATATGCATACACATACAACATATAAGTATAGACGCACATATATACATATATATTGCTATAGTGTGAATGTTAGCATCAGCCCCAAATTTAATTGTTGAAACTCTAACCCCCAATGTGACGATATTAGGAGAAGTCTTTTGGAAGGCAGAGCACTCATTACCAGGACTGGTGTTCATAAAAAGAGGCCCCAGAAAGCTCCCTTGCTCCTTCCACCATATGAGGACACAGTGAGAAGGCACCATCTATTCGCTAGGAAAAGGGCCTTCACCAGACTCTGAATTTGTCAGCACCTTGAATTTGGACTTCCAGCCTCTGGAACTATGAGAAATAGTTTTCTGTTGTTTATAAGCTACCTGGTTTATGGTATTTTTTAATAATGGCAGCCTAAATGGGCCAAGACATAGACACACAAAACCGCAGACAAATTCATTAAAACTACCTGAATACACACGAACAATATACAGAGAACACTCTGAAAAAGTTCATTCTGCCATAGGCTACAAAGAAAAACTTGATAAATTATAAAAATCAAAAGTCATAAAGAGCTACAATCTCTGAATGCAGTGAAATAATATTTAAGATTAATAATTATTTTAAAAGGATAACCAAATTATCATCTGCTTAGAAAAATAAAATATTCTCCTAAATAACTATTAGGTTAAGAGAAAATTTAAAGATAAAAATACAATTATTTAGAAATGAAAGACAGTCATCTTTTTTGGTTTTCCTGGAGAAAAAAAGAAACAAATGAAAGACAATCAATTGGTTTGAAGATTTAAATGTAAACCAAAAGCTAGGTAAATGATAGGTAGTTAAAAAATAGTCTTGGCATAGGAAAAGCCTTACTAAATATGACACAAACCTCAAAAACCTCAAACAACCAATATATTCAACCACCTGGGAATTTTTTTTTTAATGTGGCAAAAACCACCATGAGTAAAGGCAAATGATAAACTAGGAAAGGCCGGGTGCGATGGCTCATGCGTGTTATCCCAGCACTTTGGGAGGCTGAGGCAGGAAGATCACCTGTGGTCAGGAGTTCGAGACCAGCCTGATCAACATGGTGAAACCCCGACTCTACTAAAAATACAAAAATTAGCTGGGCGTGTGGCGGGCAACTGTAATCCCAGCTACTTGGGAGGCTGAGGCAGGAGACTCGCTTGAACCCGGGAGGCAGAGGGTTGCAGTGAGCCGAGATATCATCACTGCACTCCAACCTGGGTAACAGAGCAGGACTCCGTCTCAAAAAAAAAGATAAACTAGAAAAAAATATTCACTACTTATATCACAGACAATAGACTAGCTTCCTATTATAGCTCCTATAAATCAATAAGAATATAGACTGCCAGCCCAAGAGATACATGGCCAAAGGACATGAATACAGAGTTCACAGAAAAGAGAATTTATGGAAATGGCTGTTGGCTGAGTGTGGTAGCTCACGCCTATAATCCCAGCACAGTGTGAGGCCAAGATGAGAGGATCCCTTGAGCCCAGGAGTCTGAGAACAATCTGGGCAATATGGTGAAACGTCATCTCTATAAAACAACAACAGCAAAAACCATAATGGCACATCCCTGGAGTCCCAGCTACCCTGGAGACTGACGCAGGAGAATGTCTCGAACTCAGGAGTTTGAGACTGCAGTGAGCTGTGATCTCACCACTGCACTCCAGCTTGGGGGACAAAGCAAGACCTTGTCTCTCAAAAAAAGAAATGGCTCTTAAAACATATGACATGATATTCTATTGCATTCATAATAAAATTAATTGTAAAATAAAACTCACTGAGATATTGAGTGAAAGAAGAGGACACATGGATGACTATAGTCATATAAAGTTTGGAAATGAGCCAAATGAATTGAAGGTGTTAAAGATTAGGTGAGTGGTTACCTTGAAGGGCAGGGAGTGGGAGGGTAAGGGAAGACTTCTGGATTCTAGTAAATTCTATTTCTTGATCTGGGTGCTGTTACGCAGATTAATTCACTTTGTGAAAATGAATGGAGCTGTACACTTATTGGTCCATATTTCTCTATGTCATATGTCAATAAAAATTACTTGAATATGCTACACTGAGATATCATTTTTCACTGATTAAGTTGGCAAAGAGCAAATCATTTGATGGTGCATTATGTTAATAAGGGGAAAAGGCTTTCCTTATGTATTAATGATGAGAGTGCAGATTAATAAAGCCTCAGTAAGGAGATGACATTAACATCTGTGGAAATTACTAATGCACATACCCTCTGGCCACATTTTCACCTGCAGGAACTTACCCTACAATAATACTTGCACCTTTATGGCAGCATAGTGCATTGCCAGTCATTGAGAGACAAAACAATGGAAAGCTAATTAAATATCCATCAACAGGGACTAATTAAATAGTGAGTGCAATGGCTCATGCCTGTATTAATCCCAGCACTTTAGGAGGCCAAGGTGGGAGGATCACTTGAGCCCAGGAGTTCAAGACCAGCCTGAGCAATATAATGAGACTCTGTCTCTATTTCTGGAAAAAAAAAAAATTGACCTGTGATTATGTACAGAGTTGGCATTAGGGGAAACTGAAAAACACACATCAATTCTCTCTACTATTCTTGCAACTTTTCTGTAAGTCTAACATTATTTAAGAATAAAAAGCAAAAGAGATTGGACGCAGTAGCTCACACCTGTAATCCCAGCACTGTGGCATGCCAAGGCAGGCAGATCACCTGAGGTCAGGAGTTCAAGACCAGTCTGGCCAACATGGTTAAATCCCATTTCTAGTAAAAATACAAAACCTAGCCAGGCGTGGTGGTAGGTGCCTATAATCCCAGCGACTTAGGAGACTGAGGAAGGAGAATCACTTGAACCCAGGAAGCAGAGGTTGCAGTGAGCCAAGATCAAGCCACTGCACTCCAGCCTGGGCAACTTCATCTAAAGGAGTAAAATAAAAAATAAAGCAGAACTAAATTCATTCGGTATCCAGCAAACATGTATCAGTGCATCCTGTGTGCCAGGCACTATGTGCTGAGAACATGACATTGAACAAAACATAAATCCCTGATGTCATGTGGCTTCAGTCCAGCTAGGAACACAGACAAGTAAACAGGGAAATTAAGCACCATATGACCCATGTTGAGGAAAATCCCACAGTGCTATGGAAATATATGACGGGAAGACTGAACTCGGACACAGAGGTGAGAGAGGGCAAAACTATCCCCACCAAAGGCCTTTCCATTTGAGCTTCAACAGTTCTCCATTCCAAGGGTGGGAAAAGGAAATAGAGCTTGGTAAAGAAATAAAGAAGCCAAATCTTTGTGAGATGTAAGGCCCAAAGCACCTTCCTCTAGAGAGCTAGATCCAAGAACATTTCTGGTTGGGGCAGACATGATGTCAGGGCAGATTGGTTGTCTGGAGGCAGGTCCAATAGAGACTATAATGGTAGGAGGCTTTATGAGTAGGGAATATAAAATTCACCTCTACCAAAAAGAAATTGAAGGGGATGGTGGATAACAGAGCAAGTCCATGGTTTGCAGATTGATTACTATTTTCCTCCACTACACCTCTAAGCACTGTCCTCCACCACTTAACTGACCTGCTTTGGTCTTTCCATCCCTCTACAGCACCTACCTCTATATTAGTCCCAAAATTTTGGGATGTGGCACTGCTCTCAGTGAATCTTCCACAGGCAGAAGTTCCCCTGAGCTTTTGCAGGCACAATCTTCAGCATGTTGCATTGGCCTGGGTATGGGCTTAAAACTCAGAAAATTCTGGTTTGAATTGTCATGCTGCTGGTACCTAGCCTTGTGCTTTAGACACATTTCCTTACTTCTCCAAGCTTCAGATGCTAGATCAGTAAAAGTGGGAAAATAGTATGCACCTCATAGAGTGGTTGTGAGGATTCATTGGGATTTATTTAATAAACATTCATTAAATGCCTATTATGACAATGTGCCAGGCACAGTCAAAGCTCAATAAATGCTAGTTCCTTCCTAAGTTCAAAAGGACTTCCCATACCTGTTAGGCTTCACTTTCTGGGCTCTACAGTCAGGTTGGCTTCAAGGCATTTGACTTTTATAGTCATACATGGCCCATGCTTAGAAGGGTCCTACATTTGATTTAATGCTCTATTATTGCCATCTTGAAATTCTTAATAATTTTTAAACAAAGAGCCCCATTTTCATTTTATACCAGGCCCCAAAAATCATGTAGCCCATTTTTCCCTTAACCACTCTGATAGTGAGTTATAAAGGACTATCACTTTATAAAGTTGTAAGGGAATATTACTATTAAACAGAGCTGGTAGCAATGATATTGGTCCAAATGAATTAAAAATAAATTAATAAAAAAAAATTAATAGCCAAGATGGGTTCCCTGATGAATTCTACCAGACATTTAAGGAAGAACTTATATAAATTCTCTAAAATCTTTCTCAGAAAATGCAATCAGCAGGAGTACTTCCTAATTCATTCTATGTGGCCAACATTACGCTAATACCAAAACTGGACATTATAAGAAGGAAAACTACATACTAATATCTCTTATAAACGTAGATGCAAAAATCTTCAATAAACTGTTAGCAAACTGAATCCAACAATGTATATAAGAATTATATACCAAGACCAAATGGGATTTATATCAGGTATGTCAGGCTAGTTCAACATTCAAAAATCAATTAATATAATCCACTTAACAGGCTAAAGAAGAAAAATCACACAACCATATCAACAGATGCAGAAAACACACTTGGCAAAGTCCAACAACTATTTACATTAACACCCCCAAAATGAAATATTTTGGTAAAACACTTGATAAAATACTTTGGTAAAAACTCTCAGAAAACTAGGAATAGAGGAGAAACCAACTCAAATGGTAAAGAACAACTACAAAAAAAAACTACAGCTGACATTCTACTTAATGATAAGAAACCAGAAACTTTCCCACTAACATCAGGAGCAAGGTAAGAATGTCAAGGATGTATAATCTATGTGAGGAAAACTACAAAACTCTGAAAACATTGATTTTTTAAAAAACTAAATTAATGGAGGCCAGGCAAGGTAGGTCATGCCTCAAATCCCAACACTTTGGTAGGCTGAGGCAGGCAGTCTTGAGCTCAGGAGTTCAAGGCCAGCCTGGGCAACATGACAAAACCCCATCTCTACAAAAAATACTAAAATTTGCCAGGCATGGTGGCATATGCCTATAGCCTCATCTACTTGGGAGGCTGAGGTGGGAGGTTGGCTTGAGCCTGGGAGGCAGAGGTTACAGTGAGCCAAGATTGCACCAGTGCATTGCAGTCTGAGTAACAGAGCCAGATCCTGGCTCAAAACAAACAAAACAAAACGATTAAATTAATGGAAAGATATTCCATATTCATGGATAGGAAGACTCAGTATTACCAAGATTTTAGTTCTTTCCAAGTAGATCTACAAATTCAATGCAATACCAATCAAAATCACAGCAGGTTATTTTGTGCATATCAATAAACTGATTCTAAAATTTATATGAGGCTCACACCTGTAATCCCAGCAGCTTGGGAGTCCGAGGCGGGTGGATCACTGAGGTCAGGAGTTCAAGACCAGCCTGGCCAACATGGCAAAATCCCATCTCTACTAAAAATACAAAAATTAGCTGGGCGTGGTGGCAGGCACCTGTAATCCTAGCTACTCAAGAGGCTGAGGCAGAATTGCTTGAACGCAGGAGGCAGAGGTTGCAGTGAGCCAAGATTGTGCCACTGCACTCCAGCCTGGGTGATAAGAGCAAAACTCCATCTCAAAAAATATATATGTATATGAAGTATTATAAGAAAAACTCAAAATCATATTTTTCAAAACCTTCCCCTAAATGGTAGAGAGCCAAGAGACCAAAGAACGGGCTGGAAAAGTCCAGCTTGGTTAGTAGATGAGTTTATTAGGACTTACATATGAGATACTCCTGGCTGGCAACAGGGCGGCTTCAGAGATTTGTGCTGAACTCCCATCCCTAAGCTGTTTTTAAGCTAATTTTCTGGCTTTTTTCCTACTGTGTATGTGGGATGGGGCTGTTTTCCTTGAAAGGCTCCTAAACGCTCTCCCACATGTTTGAGTTCTCAGGCATACCTTCTCCTCAGCGGGGCACCATGGCCTTGGCTTATCACCTGATCTTTAGGATTCAGGCAGCAGACGTACACCCTTAAGTAACCTGGCCGTAGTAGGGAACCTGTCACACTACATAGAGAAGCAAAAAACCCAGAATGACCAACACAATCTTAAAGAAGAACAAAATTGGAGGACTGACACTGCTCAACTTCAAGACTTACTCTAACGCTACAATAGTCAAGACAGTGTGGCATCAGTGACAGAATAAACAAATAGAACAACGGAACAGCATAGAGAGCCCCTAAATAGATCTGTATGTATTTAGTTGGCTGATCTTTGACAAAGGGGCAAAGCAATACAGTGGAACAAAGACAGGCTTTTTGACAAATGGTGCCAGAAAAAAATGGACATCCACATGCAAAAAAATAAAAGTGAATTTAGACACAGATCTTATACCCTTCACAAAAATTAACCAAAACATGTCACAGACCTAAATATAAAATGCAAAACTATAAAACTCTTAGAAAATAACATAGTAGAAAATCTTTATGACTTTGGACATGGTGAGGACAGGATGATGACTTTTTGACCAACACCAAAGCCATGATTCATAAAAGAAATTATTGACAAGCCAGGCTTCATTAAAATTAGAAATTTCTGCTCTGTCTAAAACACTGTCAGAAAAATGTCAGACAAGCCACAGGCTGGAAGGAAATATTTTTAAAAGACACATCTGATAATGGACTGTCATCCAAAACGACAAAGAACTCTTAAAACTCAATAACAAGAAAACAACCTGATTTAAAAATGGGCCAAAGATCTGAACAGACAATCCACCAAAGTAGACATACAGATGCCCAGTGAGCACATGAAAAGATTCTTCATATCCCGTGTCACCACGCCCAGCTAGGAAAATACCAATTAGCACAACAATGAGACACCACTGCATGTCTACGAGAATGCCAAAATCCATAACATGGAAAAAACAAATGTTGGTCAGGATGTGGAGCAACATGAACTATCATTCATTACTGGTGGTAATACATATGGTACAGCCAGCCAGATGCAGTGGCTCACGCCTGTAATCCCAGTACTTTTTAGTGATTCGCCAAGGCGGGCGAATCACTAGGTCAAGCGATTGAGAACATCCTGGCCAACATGGTGAAACCTTGTCTCTACTAAAAATGCAAAAAAAATTAGCTGGGCGTGGTGGTGTATGCCTGTAGTCCCAGCTACTTGGGAGGCTGAGGCAGGAGGATGGCTTGAACCCGGCAGGTGGAGGTTGCAGTGAGCCGAGATTATGCCACTGCACTCCAGCCTGGCAACAGAGAGAGACTCTGTCTTGAAAAGCAAGCAAACAAACAAACAAACAAACAAATGGTACAGCCACTTTGGAAGACAGTTTGGCAGTGTTTTACAAAACTAAACATATTCATACCACATATCCAGCAATCATTTTCCTTGCTATTTACCCAAAGGAGTTGAAAACTAATGTCCAGACAAAAACCTGCACACAGATGTTTATAGCAGCTTTATTCATAATGGGCAAAACTTGGAAGCAACCAAGATGTCCTTCAGTAGGTGAAAGGATAAATAAACTGAGGCAGATCCGGACAAGGATATACTATTTTGCACAAAATAATCATGTGCTAAGAAGTGAGATATCAAGCTGTGAAAAGACACAGAGGAGGCTTAAATGTGTTTTACTAAGTGAAAGAAGCCAACCTGGAAAGGCTGTGGCCTTTGTATGTAGCCTTTTGTAAGATTCCAACTGTATGACATTCTGGAAAAAGCAAAAATAGGAAGACAGCAAAAAGATCAGTGTAGGTGGAGTACAGATTTTTAAGGCCAAGAAACTACTCTGTGGGATGCTATGATGATGGACACATGTCATTATACATTTGTCCAAATTCATAGAATGTATAACATCCAGAGTGAACCCTAACGTAAACTATGGACTTTGGGTGATAATGATGTGGCAATGTAGCTTCATCAATGTAATATGACAAAGGTACCACTCTGGTGTAGGATGTTGACAATGGGTGAAGGCTGTGCATGTGTTCGGGTAAGGAGTATATGGAAACTCTACTTTCTGCTCAAGTTTGCTGTGAACCTAAAACTGTTCTAAAAAAAAAAAAACTCTGAAATCTATTTAAAAGGAAAAAAACAAACTTGCTGTACATCTACTGCTAATTCTGAAGTGTTGAATGGGGGCACTGTCATGATAGTCACAGCAGGAGTCATCACCTCATCTTCTAAGAGAATCATACAGGAAAAAAGAGGAAGCAGAGAGGACAGATCAAACTGTGTGGCCCTGTGTGCATATCTGACATAAATTGCAAACCTCCAGGTCACCCCTCGGTCTCCTGCAGTCAAAAACTCATGAGGGTCACTGAGCCCCAGAGTCTGGAGCAGCAAGACATTTTTTACAGACAGAAAATGTTATTTTAGAATGAAATCCTAGCCAAGGCTGCTGGGGGCTGTGAAAAACAAACCCATAAAACCAAGGGTCCTTGGAGCACTTAACAAGATTTCCACCTGATGATAGGAAAACAATTTTATTGAGATTTCCCCCAGGAAACCGGTTTCTCCCAATCAAGTTTAAAGGCTGAGATCATCTTAGTAATGATAGAGTGACGACCAGAAGCAGCCGGTTTTCTTTTGACAGTGCTATATCTCCTGTGCATATTAATTAACTCATCAATTACCTTCCCCACGGTAGGAGAAGCTGAGTCCCTCACAGAGGACTCTCCCAGGGCAGAACCGGGAGGTGGAGGTTGCAGTGAGCCGAGATCACACCACTGCACTCCAGCCGGGCAACAGAGAGAGACTCTGTCTTGAAAAGCAAACAAACAAACAAACAAACAAACAAGCAAATGGTACAGCCACTTTGGAAGACAGTTTGGCAGTTTTTCACAAAACTAAACATATTCACACCATATATCCAGCAATCATTTTCCTATCCCAGGAATGTCAATAGCTCGCCTTTACCTCCTCTCAAATGATTTGCCTCAGTGACTAACTGATGACTCCTACAAGCTGCTTTCGGTTGCTGCCTCTGGCATTTTTCTCTGAAAGGCTAGTCTGATGGACAGCATGGTAGACTGCCAAAACAGTGATTTATGTTCACGGTGAAACCAGCACCTTCTCGCTCCCCTTCCTGGGCAAGTGGCCTTTATCTGCAGGGTTTAGAACACCCTGGGGAAATATGAAGGGGAAATTGAGTACCTTTTCTTTATCTATAACCCAATTCAGAATTAGTGTGAGCTGTAGTTGTAAATCTCAGACTGATCTGCTCTTGGCTCATTATTTCTTTTTTGCCATTTCATTTTATGTGATAACAAAAGTATCACGCATTAAGAAGAATTTATAGTTTGCAAAGTGCTCTCTTGTGTATGAGTTTATTTGATTCTCACCAAAACCCTAGCAGATAGAAAAAGAAGGGTCACCATTCCCCTTTGAGTAAAGAGAACCTATGACACAGAGGTTAAAGGACTCCCCCGTATCAAACATCAATTTCTACCCTCAAACAAAACAAAGATTGTATTTACTTTTTACAATAAATTATTAAATATTTCAAAGGTAAACAAAATACAGAAAATATGAAAAGAGAGCCACATGTCTACCTCCCAGTTTTAACCACTATTAATGTATTTGCTTCAGATGCTTTTTAGCAAAAAATAAAACAATACAAACACCGTTGTTGGGCCAGGCGCAATAGTTTACACCTGTAATCCCAGCAGTTTGGGAGGCCAAGGTGTGAGGATCACTTGAGGCTTGGAATTCAAGACCAGCCTGGCCGACATGGGGAAACCCTGTCTCTACTAAAAATACAAAAATTAGCTGGGTGTTGTGGTGAATGCCTGTAATCCCAGCTATTCAAGAGGCTGAGACAGGAGAATCGCTTGAACCCGGGAGGTGGAGGTTCCAGCCGAGATCGTGCCACTGTACTCCAGCCTGGGTGACAGAGTGAGACTCCATCTCAAAATAAATAAAATAATTAATTAATTAATTAAAACAATACAAATACGGTTGTCCCCATCCCATTTCCTCCCTTCCCTGCTAGAGGTGATTACTTTCCTAAAGATGATACATATCCTTCAATCAATGTTATTAAACATTTACTTCAGGCTGGGCACAGTGGTTCACAACTGTAATCCCAGGATTTTGGGAGGCTGAAGCTGGAGGATTGCTTGAGCCCAGCAGTTTCAGACCAGCCTGGGCAACATAGTGAGATCTTGTCTCTACAAAAAAGTCAAAAAATTGTGGTAGAGGATCGCTTGAGCCTGGGAGGTCGAGGCTGCAATGATTCATGGTCGAGCTCATTGTGTCCTGGATGACACAAGAGACTCTGCCTCAAAACAACAACAACAACAACAACAAAGGCAAAAAACCCAATCAAACAACAATTTACTTCATCTGTATTTACCTATAACAATCTGCATTAGTATCATGCTTTACTTTGCTTTACTTTTGTATATTCACATTATAGTTTGTGAATCTTCGTGTAACTTCTTTTTCTCACTGAACATAATAGTTTTTAGATGTCAGACTGGATACCTGTAGAGCTGCAAGTTAACTGATCAATATATTTTTTCACCAAACTATAATATTTTATCTGATAAAGAGACCACAATTTATTTACCTATTTTCTTATCAATGGATATTTAAGCTATTTCTGTCTCTTACGCTTTCCAAGCCGTGCTGCCGTGAACATTCTTCTTCATGGCAAATTATTCGTGGTGACCATGTCTGAAAACTTCTTTAGGGTATGTCCCTAGAAAAAGAGGCGTTGGGTTGGTTGAAGGATATGCACACCTCGAAATTTATTAGATATTGCCAAATTATTCTCCAAAGTGATGGCAGAAATTTATACTTCCAATAGGAATGTATAAGAATTCCTGTTTCCTCACATTTTCAGCAACACTCGGTGAAAAGTCAACCACTTAGTGAATTATTAGTCCTGTTCATTTTCCCAACTTGATGGGTGTGATTGGTTGTTATAATTTGCATCATCCAGAATTGCCATAATTAAAAAAAAAAAAAAAAAAACAGAAGATGTTGGCATGGGTGTGGTCATCAGGGAACACGTCTACACTGCTGGTGGGAGTGTAAATTAGTACAGTCACTATGGAAAACAGTATGAAGATTCCTTAAAGAACTAAAAGTAGAATTACCATTTTATCCAGCAATCCCACTACTCAAAGGAAAAGAAGTCTTTATACGAAAAAGATACTTGCACACGCATGTTTATAGCAGCACAATTCGCAGTTGCAAAATCATGGAACCAACCCAAATAGGCCCATCAATCAATAAATGAATAAAGAAACTGTGAGATATATATATATACACATATATATATGTGTGTATATATATGTGTGTGTATATATATATACATGATGGAATACTACTCAGCCATAAAAAGGAATGAATTAACAACATTTGCAGCGACCTGGATGAGATTGGAAATGATTATTCTAAGTGAAGTAACTCAGGAATGGAAAACCAATCATCATATCTTCTCACTGATATGTGAGAGCTAAGCTATGAGGATGCAAAGGCATAAGAATGATACAATGGACTCTGGGGACTTGCAGGGGAAGGGTGAAAGGGGGGTAAGGGATAAAAGACTACAAATAGGGTGCAGTGGATACTAACTGGGTGATACGTGCACCAAAATCTCACAAATCATCACTAAAGAACTAACTCATGTAACCAAACACCACACCTATGGAAAAAAAAATAAAAATTTGCATTGTCCTCATGACTAGTCAGATTACGCTTCTCTCGTTTGTTTATCGGCCACTTGGGTGTCCTTTTCCGTGAATTTCTTGGTTACAACCTTTCAATTTCCAATTTTTTTTGTATTTTTCTTATTGATTTATATAAGTGCTTTAGGTATTCTAGATATTAATTCCTTGTTGATCATATGCTTGTGAATATCTTTTCCCAATATTAAACTTGATTTTATTGAGATGGAGTCTCACTCTGTCACCAGGCTGGAGTCAGTGGCGTGATCTCGGCTCACTGAAACCGCTACATCCTGAATTCAAGAGATTCTCCTGCCTCAGCCTCCCAGGCTTACTTTTTTGTAGAAATGATGTCTCACCATGTTGCCCAGGTTAGTCATAAACTCCTAGGCAAATCATAAACTCCTGGGGTCAAGCAATCTGCCCACCTCAGCACCTCCCAAAGAGCTGGGATTACAGGCATGAACCACTACCCTCGGCCTTTTTCTTGATATTGTAAGTTTATTTATCTTTTTAATAAGGTGTTGCTCACGAACGGTATTTTTTCAAATTGAGAAATAATTCACATAGTATAAAATTCACCCTTTTAAAGTATACAACTTAGTGGTTTTTAATATATTCACAAGGTTGCCCAACCACCACTACTAATTCCAGTACATTTTTATCATCCTGAAAAGAAATCCTGCAATCTCGAGCCATCACTCCCCACGTCCCGTTCATCCTACTTCCTGAAAACCACTTCTCCTCTTCCTATGGATTTGCCCATTCTGGATATAGTTTCACATAAATGAAACCATACGGTATGTGGCCTTTTGCATCTGGCTTCTTTCACTTAGTATAATGCTTTCAAGTTTCATCCATGTTGAAACATGTATCAATACTTCATTCCTTTCCATGGCTGACTCATATTTCATTATCTGGATAAATAGTTGCTTGTCCACGTATTAGTTTATGGACATTTGAATTGTTTCCATTTTGGGCTATTATAAATAACATTGCTATGAACATTTGTGTACAAATTTTTGTATAAACATATGTTTTCAGTTATCTTAGGTGCATATCTAAGGGTGGAATTGTTGGGTCGTGTGACAACTCCAGTTCACATTTCCAAAGTGGCTACACCGTTTTACATTCTCACCAGCAATATCTGAGGGTTCCAGTTTCTCCACAACTTCACCCACTCTTGTTATTGTCCTTTTTAAAAAATCATAGCCATTCTAGTGGGTTTCTCTCTTTGCAGATTTGATTTGCATTCCCTAATGAACAGTGATGTTGACCATCTTCTCATGTGCTTTTTGGCTTTTTGGCCATTTGTGTATCTTATTTGAAGAACTGTATATCCAAATCCTTTGCCCATTTTAATTTGCTTGTCTTTTTATTACTGAGTTGTAAGAGTGCTTTGTTAGTTCTGGATCCTAGACCTTGATCAGATATATTGATTTTCAAATTTTTTTCCCATTCTATAAGTTGTCTTTTCATTTTTCTTGGTAGTGTCCTCAAAACACAAAAGTTTTTACTTTTTATGAAGTCCAATATTTTCTTTGGTTTCTTGAGCTTTAAAAGTTATATTTAAGAAATCATTGTATAACCCGAGTTTACAAGGATTTGCACATAAGTTTTATTCTAAGAATTCTGTGGTTTTAGCTGTTATATTCAGGTCTTCTATCCACTTTGAGTAAATGTGTGTATATGTGTAAACTATGGGTCCAAGTTTATTCTTTTGCACATGAATATCCAGTTGTCCAGCGCTATTTATTGAAGAGACTCTTCTTCTCCTACCAGATTGTCTTGGTAACTTTGTTGAAAAATCAATCGACTATAGAGGTATGAGTTTACCTCGGGACCTCCAATTTTATTCTGTTGATCTACGTTTGCCCTTCTGCCAGTACCACATGGTCTTGATTACTGTAGTTTTGCAATAAGTTTTGAAATTATGAAGTGTGAGTCCTTCAACTTTGTTTTTCATTTTCGACAGTGTTTTGGCTACTCTGGGTCTCTTGCATTTCTATGTGAATTTTAGGACCAGCATGTGAATTTCTGCAACAACGAAACAAGAAGCAGCTGGAATTTTGATATTGTGTTGGGATTTAGGATTTTGTCCAATCTATAGGTCAATCTAGGGAGTATTGTCATCATAACAGTAAGTTTTCTAATACGTGAACATTGGATATCTTTCCATTTATTTAGATCTTTTGCTGAGACACTAATGACATCTAAAAAGAAAAAAAGAATTTATTTCAGCAATGCTTTGTAGTTTTCAATGTAGAAGTCTTGCATGCACTTTCATTAAATTTATTCCTAAGTATTTTATTCTTTTTGAGGTTATTACAAAGGGAATTATTTTATCATTTCACGTTCATATTATTCATTGCTAGTGTATAGAACTAGAACTGATTTGTATGTTTTATATGTCCTGCAAACTTGATACATTTATTAGCTCTAATAGTTTCTTTTGTGGATTCCTTAGTATTTGCTATATTCAAAACCATGTCATCCGCAAATAGAGAAGTTTTACTTCTTCCTTTCAAATCATTTTATTTCTTTTCTTTAACTAACAACCCTGGATAGAACCTCCACTACAATATTGAGTAGAAGTGATGAGAATGTACATTCTCTTCTTGTTCCTGATTGAAAGAGGAAACTTTGTCTTTCACCATTGGAAATATGTTGGTAGTTATGGATTTTTGTAGATGCCTTTTATCAGGTTGAGGAAGTGAGGAAGTACCTTTCTATTCCTACTGTTGAGGTTTTTTTTTTTTCTCTCTCTCTTTCTTTTTTTTTGAGGCAGAGTCTAGCTCTGTCACTCAGGCTGGAGAGCAATGATGTAAGCATAGTTTATTGCAGTCTGGACTTCCTGGGCTCAAAAAGTCCTCATGCTTCAGCTTCCAGAGTAGCTGGAACCACAGGCATGTGCCACTACACATGGCTAATTTTAAAAATTATTTTTAGAGGCTGGTCCTTAACTCCTGGGCTCAAGCAATACTCCCATCTCACCCTCCCAAAGTCTGAGGATTACAGCTATGAGTCACCTGTTCCCACCTATTGAGTGTTTTTTATCATGAAAAGGTGTTAGATTTTGCCAAAAGCTGTTTCTTGTCTATTGAGTTGATTGTCTGGGTTTTGTCATTTATTCTATTAATATGAAGTGTTATTTTGATTGATTTCCAGATTCTAAAACAACCTTTCATTCCTGGGATAAATTGCTTTTTGTCAAGATGTATAATCCTTTTGATATATTTCTGGATTTAGTTTTCTAGTATTTCAGCACGGACTTTTGCATTTCTATCTATATGGGTTGTTGGTCTGTAGTATTCTCCTCTTGTGATATCTTTGCCTGGTTTTGATTTCAGGGTAATACTCAACTCAGAGAAAGAGTTTGGAAATGTTTCCTATTCTTTTATTTTTTGAAAGGGTTTATGAAAGATTGGTGTTAATTCTTTTTGAAATGTTTGGTACAATTCAACAGCGAAACCATCTGGCCCTGTGCTTTTCTCTGTGGAAAGTTTTTTGATTACTGATTCAGTCTCTTTACTTGTTATGATCTGTTCAGATTTTCTATTTCTTCTTGAGTCAGTTTCAGTAACTTTTGTGTTTCAAGGAATCTGCCAATTTTATGTAGGTTATCTGTCGGTGTATAATCATTCATATTAATAGTCTCCTATAGTGTTATTTACTTTGTAAGATTGGTAGTCATGTTTCCTTTTTCACTCCTGATTTTAAGTCATTTGAATCTTCTCTCTTTCTTTTTTTTTTTTGATCAATCTAATTAGAAGACTTAATTTCGGTTTCATTGATTTTTCCCAATTGTGCTATTAATTTTTGAACACTGATATTGTCAAAAGCTGAGGCAGACAGATTGCTTGAGCCCAGGAGTTCAAGATGAACCTGGACAACATGGAGAAACACCATCTCTACTAAAAATTAGCCCGATGTGGTGGCCCACACCTGCAGTCCCAGCTACTAGGGAGGCTAAAGTGGAAGGATCTCTTGAACCTGGGGAGGCAGAGGTTGCAGTGGGCAGAGATAGTCCAACTCTTTCTTTTTTTCTCTCTCCTTTCCCTCCCTTCCCCTCTCCTCTCCTCCCCTCCCCTCTTTCCTTTCCTCCTTCCTTCCTTCTTTCAGACATGGGGGAGTTCTCACTATGTTCCCAGGCTGGTCTTGAACTCCTAACCTCAAGTGGTCCTCCCTTCCTGGCCTCCCAAAGTGCTGGGATTACAGGCACGAGCCACTGCACCTCTGGCCTTTGTTGACTCTTTGTTTTCTGTTTTGTTAATTTTTATTGCTAACATTATTACATCTTTTTTCTACTTTCTTGGAATTTATTTTGTCTTTTTAGAAATTAACTGAATGGTTAGCTTTGTACTTATTTAAAGTCATTCTTCTTTTCTAATATATACATTTAACAGTACAAATTTATCTCAAAGTACTATTTTTGCCATATTCTACAAGTTCGGGTAAATAGGGTTTTCATTTGTTTTTAATTTGAACTATTTTTAAATTTCCATTTTGAATTTTGTTTTATTCTTATTTAGGGAGGTGGAATTAGCCGGGTGTGGTGGAGGGCGCCTGTAATCCCAACTACTCTGGAGGCTGAGGCAGGAGAATCGCTTGAACCCTGAAGGCAGAGGTTGCAGTGAGTCGAGATTGCGCCATTGCACTCCAGCTTAGGCAAATTCCGTTTCAAAGAAAAAAAAAAGAAATTCCAGATGGATCCACCATTTGCCAGCTGTGTGGCTTCTGGCACAGCACCTAAACAGAGATTAAATAAACCTGGAGAAAATAACATCTAGCTCACAGAGTTGTGATAATTAAATTTAAGTAGGTTTTTTTTTTTGTAGTAGTAGTAGTTACTATAAAGTTATATAAAACATTGTGTGGGAGAGCATTGAAAAATGTGAATTACTATTAAAAATGTAAAAGAAATATTATATTATTATTCTTTTCTTTATTACTTGAAGTGTGGAAGGAAGTGGTCAGGAAGTAGATTCCAGGAACGGAAGCAAGCTTACTGGGGAGGAGGGCAAGGGCAGCTGGGCTGATGATGCCTCTGAGTTGAGTAAAAACCAAATGCCTCTTATCAGCTCTTTACTGATAAGGTCAGACTCTCTCTTGGTCACTGAATACCCCAGACAAGATCTACAGCAATCTGCACAGGTCTGAGACCCAGGCTCCACACCTGCCCCAATTATGCCCATCTGGAGCAGTGCCAGATAAGGAATACATGCCTAATAAATACAATCTACTCCCACATTTGTATCATACTATATTTTAATTATAGAAATGACCCTGATCATGTTTCAGAAAATTTGGAAAATATGATAAAAAGAAAACACTTAAACATTTTGGCATAAAGTTTAACAGAAATTTTATCATAATTTGATGTACCTCTGTTCTTTTATATATATATATGTGTATATATATATGCGCATATATATATGTATATATATGTATATATATGTATATATATGTGTGTGTGTGTGTATATATATACACACATATATATATACACACATATATATATATATACGCATATATATATATATGCTTTCTAAAGCCCTTACTTTAATGGCACCCGTAAAGGCAGTTCTATGTTCTGTTAATTTCCTTCCTTAATATTATATAATGAGTGTTCTCTTAGTGCATGTTTCAGCATAAACATTAATTTAAGAGTTGGTAGAATATTCTATCCATTCAATACATGATGTGCCAGTCCCCTATTGTTGGATATTATGTTGCTTCCATTTTTTAGTCAAAGATAAAAGATTTATGCGCTCTGAAGAGAATCCAGAGTATACATCAATTTTTTAAAATATTAAACAATGTGACAACAGACACCTTAATGCATCTAGCATTTTCTGTATTTAAGATTGTTTTATTAAGATACCCTAAAGGGCCAGGCACGGTGGCTCAAGCCTATAATCCCAGCACTTTGGGAGGCTGAGGCGGGTGGATCACGAGGTCAAGAGATCGAGACCATCCTGGTCAGCATGGTGAAACCCCATCTCTACTAAAAATACAAACAATTAGCTGGGCATGGTGGTGCGCACCTGTAGTCCCAGCTACTCGGGAGGCTGAGGCAGGAGAATTGCTTGAACCCAGGAGGTGGAGGTTGTGGCGAGCCAAGATCGCGCCATTGCACTCCAGCCTGGGTAACAAGAGCGAAACTCCATCTCAAAAAAAAAAAAAAGGAAAAAAGATACCCTAAAGAAGAACTGGTCCAAAAGGTGTGAACACGTTTGTGTTTATGACTTTTTTTTTTTTTTTTTGTAGAGACAGGGTCTTGCTATATTGCCCAGGCTGCTCACTATGACCCTTGATACACCTTGCAAAATTGCTTTCCAATGAATTTAACCAACTTGCAACCCCCACAGGTATGAGCATTTATTTTACCATACCCTCTCCAGCATTGGGAAGTAGGTCTCTTTTTTTTTTTCAGATGGAGTTTCGCTCTTGTTGCCCAGGCTGGAGTGCAATGGCAAGATCTCGGCTCACCACAACCTCCGTCTCCCAGGTTCAAGCGATTCTCCTGCCTCAGCCTCTTGAGTAGCTGGGATTACAGGCATGCGCCACCATGCCAAGCTAATTTTGTATTTTTAGTAGGGACAGGGTTTTACCATGTTGGTCAGGCTGGTCTCAAACTCCGCACCTCATGATCCACCTGCCTCGGCCTCCCAAAATGCTGGGATTACAGGCATGAGCCACCGCACCCAGCCAGGAAGTAGGTTTTTAAATTTTTTGTGAATTCAGTAATTAACATTTCTATTTTAAATAAAGCAGAAAAATTCTAAATGTGTATGTTGCTTTTTCATTTTTATAAATTTTCTGTTTAACTCTTTATTTATTTGTTTTGGGATTTTTTTCTTTTGGAAAGAAGTTCTTTCTTGCCTAGGTTGGAGTGCAGTAGCGCAATCATAGCTCACTACAGACTTGAACTTCTGGGCCCAAGTGATCCTCCCACCTCAGTCTCTTGAGTAGCTGGGACTACAGGTGCGTACCACCACACCCAACTAGCTCTCTTAACCATTTAACACATAATTTTGATGAGTCATATGAGGGAGACAGTGGGTCTTTCCAGCAGAAGGAGCACTGGAAACTCAAGGTGAATTAAACAGTCTGAGCTCGGCTTCTTTATCTATAAAATGGGCAGCTTCTAGAATCATGCAAGATACATCATGTAAAATACTCAGTGAAAAATTAAAAGTGCTTTACAAAGATAATGAATGGAGCATTAATGCGTTACTTACACTCCCTCTACAGCCTGGAGCTCTAAGACTCGCAAATGAAATGGCTGCAAGAAAAATGTCCTGTGTTAAGGGGCCAGTCAGGCCAAAGACCAAACAGCTTTTTCACCAAGAGATAAATGCAGAATCTTTTCTCTGCACTAATTTTTCTCAATAGGCTAAAAACAATCCATGTTGGCCAAGATTTGGGGTTGATCTAGTACCAAGTTACCTTTGCTTTCAATCAATCAAAATTTTTCAGACACTTGGTTAAGAGAGCAAGTGTACATGAATAAGAGCCTGTTTTTCCTTAGGGCGAAGTCTACTGGTAATGGAGAAAGAAGATAAGCCCCCTTCCATATTGTTGGATGTACGATATTCAAAATGCATGTTTAATGACTGTCCTGGTAAGTGTGACTGTGTGAGAGAGTGTGCATAAGATACAGCTAGACCCTGTTGGTGGTGCTTTTTACTTGTATGTTGATTGGCTCCTGGTGTTCACAGAGTGTATTTACAGCTGTTTTCAGACTGCCAATCAGAAAATGTAAAACAGTGTTAGTTTACATAATAATGGGTGAGTCTGAGAGTAATTAAAATGTTTTCTTCTATTTTTCCATGTATTTATGATTAAGATACTATTCCTTACATTAAAAAATGTAAAGAATGTTTCATGTGATCAAATATCTGAGTGATAAATGAAAAATATGATTTTTAAAAATGTTTCCCAAATACCTGCATATTTTGAAATGTGAAAATGAAAAACAAACAAACAAAAAAACAACAATCCACCAGCCTGACTGGGAGGAAGTGCCCTGCTGCCTGTGTTGGCTGGATGCGGGCAGCACAGATATCTGTGTGTCTCCAGGGTTGGGCCTGCAGGGCACCTGCCAGCAAAGAAGCAAGCATTGCAGGCTGAGTGAAGCCACTGTCAGCTTCCACTCAACAGAGCAAGGGAGCAAGGGGCAGCAAACTCACATGCTTACAGGGCCTCACAGGTAACACTGATGAAGTGAGCAGGTGAAGTGGCGACGAAAAACAATTTTGCTTTCCTCTTTTCTTTTTTTCTTTTTTTTGAGACGAGGTTTTACTGTGTTGCCTAGGCTGGTCTCGAACTCCTGGGCTCAAGTGATCTTCCCACCTCAACCTCCCAAAGTGCTGGGATTACAGGTGTGAACCACTGCTCTTGGCCACACTTTATACTATAGGGGGGAAAAAAGGAAAAAGATAAGACTGATGACAAATAGGCTTGGTGAATATTGACAAAAAGGAGAAGACGGCCTACTTTTGCCTGGACTCCAGCCACGTGTACACTAGTCAGAGCTTCTGCCTACATGCAGAATGCCAGCCAGCACCTATTCAAGAGACATGGTAATGCCATGACAGGGATATTGCTTTAGAGAGAGGAAAGGAGAGATGGAAAACCCAGAGTCCTGTGTGAACTCTTCCAATCTTTTTGACAAATACTTCAACATTTAAAAATACTGTGTGTGGCAGCCTCACAAACATTTTTGTGTTTCCTCTGGTTCGCTGGTCACCAGTTTGCACCCCCTAGATGCGCGCTGGATCCTTGGAGGGTTTGTCATTTTCTGAAGCTCTAATGGCAGCTTTGAAGCCTAGGTTTGTCCTGTATGCAGGCGAGGACCCGGGCAGGTGGGTGGGTCCTGAGCGGGCGCTGCCTGGGTATGCTCTGCCCTAGCAGGCGTCGGTGGAGAGTGGGTGAGAACACGTCTACGAGTGGCCAGGTTAATCAGGTCTGACCTGCCCAGATGGGGTGGTGGAAGAATAGGAAACGGCCCTGTGAAAATGAAGGTTTCTGCTAATTGCCCTCCGGAAGCCTGTAGTCTCCCCCACTCTCTTCCCTGGGACCAGGCAGCTGCCCGCCAGCTGTGACCGGCCCCGGCAGGGGACAAGACTGGCTCTGGTGCCTCGTCTGGTCCGGGCACAACTGGATTCAGCACTAATGCCCGACCCTACCCTAGCGAAGCGCCAGACCCCGGCAGGAGTAGCAGGCTGCCCGCTGCTGGCCCGAGGACCGGCACCCCCTCCCCACAAGCCGTTGCCATGGCCACAGAGGACATTTGATGTGAAGCGCGGCGGCTCCCCCTTCGCTCGCTTTCTCCGCTCGCCTTCAGGATGACGTCATGAACATCCGTGGCCCTGACAGGCCACCCGTGGGTTGGTCTCGGCTTTAAAGCAGCTGTTCTTCCCTGGCCCGGCAGCTGCGGCGACTGTTTGCACCCGGAGGGCCACGCCAGGACTACGGACCGGGACAGGACTGACGGCCCCAGAGGCAAGTATTCCAGGAGCACTTCACAAACAGCTTCCTGAAACCCCAACCCTCCCCGTCCCACTGCGCTGCAGTTTGCACCGCGGCTCCTGGGGGGACGCAAAGTGCTGGCAGCTGGGTGGTGAGGGGCTTTCTTCCAGAAAGACGCAGAGAGCAAGTGGCCTTCCTCCCCAGCCGTGGCGACCCATGCCAGGTAAATCTCAGCCGAGGTCCCCCATCCAGTCCCCTCCTCCAGGTCCAGGGCTCGTGCCTGGAGGAGCAGCCGACTGGAGCTGATATTCGGGAAGCTGAGCCTGAGGCTGCTCTGGAGGGCCAGGGAACGGAGCGGCCAGGCTTGGCGCATGCCAAAGGTGCAGTGAAGAGGAGGGAAGGCGACTCCGGAGCCCAGCAGGTGAACGCTCCTACAGGGTGCTGGGCGGGCTAGAGGGGTGGGGGCGTCTGGTTCCAGTACCTCCCCGGGGCAACACGGAAACCCAGCTTACAGTTTGTTTCACTGGGTCCCGCGCCCCGCAGGAGAAAGACGGCCCCACAGCCTCGCCGAAGCCGCTTCTCGCAACTCCGCTGCCCCAGGCCCGCCGCCGCCGCCGCCGGTCCTCCTGCGCTTCTCGCCCCTGATTCTAGATGCAGCTGACCTGTTGCATGCAGAAGAGCAGCCGGGTTCCGCGTTCCAAGCCTCTCCTCTCTGCTTTGCCCGCCACCAGATCTGACCGCCAGGAGTCCGGGGACTCTGCCTGCAAGCACCCAGAGAGCCCAGAGCCGCAGGAAACAATGTGAAAAGTACCAGGAGACAACTAGGTAATCGCCCCAGTGCAAAGGGCCTTTCTCCCTACCCACTGCAATTGCCGCAAATAATTCCAGGGAGCGGAATGAAAGGAGCAGGGGATTGCGCCCTGGGGGAGCCCTATCTGCTGAAAGAGTGAGTCTAATGCAGTTACTTCCCCGTGTAGCCTTTCGACTCGGCGGACCCCGCGCCTCTACTTCGAGTCGCTACCCGCTTGGAGTGGGCTCAGAATCAGTCTGCTGAAGGTCCCTGGAGCCCCACCCCAGCGAATCCGAGCCTCCAGCTTCAGCACCAGAAGCTGGACAGCGCCCCGGCCCTAGGGTGCCAATGGTCGGTGCCTGCGCGCGGCTCGGCTTCCCAGCCCCAGGCCACTTGCACTCGCGGCCCCTCAGACCCCACGCGGAGGAGGTCAGGAGGTGACACAGGTTCGCGGAAGAAGGCAGGACTCATCTGCCTCATTTCTCCAGGCATTTAGGTGTGGGATTCTAGGAGAGCATTCTATCTTGCCCTGGCCACAACCAGTGGAAAAACTTGGCGCCAAATGAAGGCAGTGGTGCCGGGAGCAGAGGCACGCTTGCAGGCGGTGAGCAAAGGGGTGAGCAGGACGGAGGATCTACTGCGAGCCCAGGCTCCGGTGTTCCGTGAAAAATCGCCGCATCTAAATCCTGCGCTCCCTCTCGCCCTCTCCCCCTTCCTTCTTCCTTCCTTCCTTCCCACACTCTCTGTACGCCTTAGTAGGAGCGAGTGAAAGGGAAAGCGTGGGGAGGAGGGGGAAGATATTGAAGCCGAGGTCAGAAGCACGTTTTATCTAGGTCTCAACACTCGAGCGTGGATGAAATTTGTCCAAAAAGAACATCAAGGTACGCGTTTTTTACCCAAAGGAGCCGAAAGTAGCCTTTGTATGAGGAGTAAAGATGATTGTTTGGCCAGGAAGGGGAAAGACCGCGGAGGGAGAGACCCTATCTCAAAAGGGCTAACGGAGGTGGAGGAGGAAGGAACCGACAGGACTTGGGCAGTAGCATGGTTACCAGGCAACCAGTCGCAGCCCCAGCCTCCTGTTGCCTTGGTTACGGGGGGTGGAGAGGCTTTGGCCACTGATTATCTGTGAGCACCTTGATTATTTAAGATATCTCCTCGGGAGCCCCTGCCTTTTCCTGGCTAGGTGAGAGTCACACCCATCCTGCATAAGGCCGGGTCCAGGGAAATCCTGGAAGGTGATTTTTTTTTTTTTTTTTTAAGTCGAGGCGCAGAGCAAAGCAACTTACCTTTCCACCGCTACAGTCCTCCCCTCCCCCACTCCACCCCACTGGCTTCATTTCTCCAGGATTTACAATTTTGGCTTTTATATTTTTCATTTAGTCCTTTATACTGGAGGAGCTGATTTCTTATCCCTCACTCTCTCTTTTTCCCCCTTAAAATGAGAAACACACATTTGCTCTTCATGCACGAACAGGAGGGAGACAAGGAAATTCTCCAAGGGTGTCTACTGTAGAGAGAAGCTTTCTCCCTGATTTGATAGTCATCCCTCCCCTACTAACTAAACCACTCCCTTCGGGGGAGAGGGGGATGAATTTTGGATTACCCCCACTTCTCACCTTGCCCCATAGACCACACAGAAAGAACAGACAGAGGAAAACGTGTCTTCCTTAACAAATGGACACTAGCATCACTCTCATTTGATTTCTCAAGATTCTCTTCTCTTTTATTCCTCCCCAGCATTGCCTTCATAATTAGCAAATGCAGCACCTAAAGTTTGTAATCCTCTGATTTTTTTTCTGTTTCCCTTGATTGAGAAACATTGACTCCACTTTCACCTGTCAACCTTGCCCTGCCTGTGTTCATTTGAAACATTTGGGTAGGAAATTATTTTACTCATAATTTTCCAAAGGAAGCTGTAACATTCTCAGAATGATTTGGGAGGAAATCGCTAGCATGCTACCAGAACAGTCTGTGCTCTGTCCACTATTTCATCTTAAATATGTCTGTTTTAAGAACGTTTAACGTTCTCTTTCCAAAACAAAACAAAACAAACAAAAAACACCACCAACCAAAAGAACTCTGTTTTAAACGGAGATTTTAGTTGACAACACAGTGATAGAGAAAATCTCCATGTTTCAGGCAGTAACTATCTTATCTTTATCTGTGATGCCTGCACCAGTAAACACATATGTCTTTTCTCCTCTTGTTCTCTTCTTTTCTCCTCATTTCCTTCATCTATTATTAATATAAAAATGTTTAATCATTATAATTTCAGCATCAGTTTAAAAGGTCAGAAATTCCCTCAATGAACTGATCTGATAGTTTTGGGGGTATTTACATTAAAATGCTTTTCTCTCACATGTTACTATAGAAACTTCCCTTCAGACCAGACCAGACAGCTGGCCTGCTTTTTGTACTTTTCTTCCCAAAGCAGTGCTTTTCTTTATGAATTCTCTGGGGCAGCTATCATTTATCACATCAATAATGTCCCATAGCAACAGTTGTTGTTTTTTTTAAAAAATTTTTATTCACTTTCTGCTTATTTTCTTTAGGGACAAAGGGTCTACTTTCCTTTCAAGAAGATAAGTGAGCTCCTATTGGTTGGAAAGGAAGAAGCATTCCTTCATTGGTTGGTGTGCATTGCCTTGTCAACCAATAAGAGGATGCCATTTATCCTTTTCTGACTAGCTGAGTGAGCAGGGTACCCAGAAGGATTGAATCTGCCTTAGTTCCATCCAGTAGCAAAGGACAGAACACAGAGTCCTGGACTCAAGATCTGTAATTGACTTTGGCTAATCTAGATTGCACTGACTTGCAAGGATGACCTTTTCTATCTATCTATTCATAGCTTACTTCAACATACCTGCCGTATACATTGTCCTATAGCTTTTTTCCCCTTCATTTTGGGAGATACTGTGATTATCTTTCCAAGTCAGTGCAGGTTATTGTTACCAGGGTCCAGAAAATTTTGCGATTTCCCCTAAAAGTAGAGAATTGGTCCTCATTATTAGAGATTTGGTGAAAACTTTTGGGGATGAAGATGGAAAGCTAGAAGTTGGAAGAGCTGCCTTGCCTGTGACGCAGAATGGATAGCTCAGCTTTTGGATTCGCTCTGCTCAGCTTTCAGCTTTGGTGTGTGGTGTTTGCTGTCCTCTTCTCCACTTTGATGTTTTATTGTTTGTTTTTCTACTTTCATTCTTCAGAGCTGCGCTTTCTGACTGAATTTTCAGTGACAAATAGAAAAGCTGAATGGACGGAGACAATGACTCCCTAATTCAGTATAAAAGCTGATTCATCGCTTCCCAGGAAGACTTGTTGCAGGTAGGTGATGGTGATCCTGGAACTGGAGATCATCCCAGTCCATAGCATTGGCATTGGGCAGGTCTGGTTTTTTTTTTCTCTTTATCCCTGCACCAAATAGCCCTACTCAGGGATGCTGACATTGGTCCCCACTTTCCTAAAAAGAGGGGGAGTCAAAGTTCTTTCCCTTTCAGGACAGAAACTCTCTGACAGCAGCCTAGAAGAAGCCTTACTGTAAGTACAGATCGATTCCGTCAGTCCTTTTTTTTTTTTTTTTTTTTTTTTTTTTTTTTTTTTTTTTTTGTTTTTGGTTGATTGAATAAATGAATTTTTTAATTTAATAAAAAATAAAGTTCAAAAAATAGAAAAAAAAATTAAATACCAAAAAATTAAA